>VHZZ01003650.1:24035-85448 GCA_009801015.1 Silene noctiflora
TCTGTTTAAGACTATAATACTAATCAAGGGATAGGGGGTGATGCCCATGTATGAAAAGATAACAGTATAGGTGACACCCATTTACAAAAGGACATCCATATACAAAATGAGAGATTTATGTTATGCTCTCAAACTATCATGCGTAATCTTATGTTGGGTAACTGGGTTATCTTTTCATGTTAGCCTACCCCATGCAGGAGGCTCATGTTGTTGTCATTATCATATTGTGTACTCTGAGTCCAGTTTAGTATAGTCACTTCTTATATTGTCTATGTAACTTTTGTTTCTTGCAGATAATGGCCTCTATGAAAGAATTTCAAGAAATGCAGAAACAGATGAGCGCGAATGCTGCTGCACCAGTTATTAAAGAAGGTAGAAGACTAGAGGGAGCTGTGGCACGGTGTGTGGAAAAGGCTACTAAAGCTAATGCTGATGCTTTATGGGCCCGTATGCTGGAAGAAATGGCTAAACATGAGAAATTGATACGAGATCGTACTCAGCAAATATCTAGCAATCTGATGAGTAAGGATGTTGTCCCCATGCTTGAGAGATTATTGAAGAAAGAACTTGCCGCTGTTGGTACAAATATATCTCGTTCAATAATTCCAGCTATTGAGAAAACCGTTAGTTCAGCTATTACCGAATCCTTCCAGGTTTGACCCTCGGTTAGCTACTCATATTATTTTAAGAACAAATGATTTGAAGATTTCCAGCTTTACCAGTGAATAACTTAATACTCCCTCCATCCCATTTTTATTGTCCCCTTTCCCCCTATGTTTATCCCATAATTATTGTCCCTTTCTAAATTTAGCAAGGAAAAGTTGTAAATCTTCAATATTGCCCCTAGATAATTTTGCTACAAGCCTACAACCATCTTCATCCCAATGATAGTGTCCCCATTCCCTTTAATTCAAGGGGCATGATTGGCACATCATCTTTTCTCAAGTCCTCCCAAAATGGAACGGGGGACAATAAAAGTGGGATAGAGGGAGTATAACTGTTAAAAGGATTTATGCGTTAAAAAAGCAAAGGAACTTCTGGAACTGAAAGTTGGGTTGCCAATACCTTATACCGTAGTCCATAAGAAGGATTTCATCTATCTGTTCATTGCAAACTTATATACACAAAGCACGATTCCCTATGGTTTCTGCCCTAGGGTGAAGGCCCAAAAAATGTGGGTCTTTAAAAGCTGAAGAAAAGTTAATTTCAAGTCCTTGTGCTAGTATTTTGTAATTTGTAAATAGTGCAAGAAAAATAGAAGATTTTAAAGATTTTTAGCTGCTGATGACATTTTACCGAATAATACAATATTTTTTAATTGTAACTCACTTCTGGAAAATGGAAAGCAACAGAGTACAGGAACAACACTTATTGGCCCCATGCATGCACTTCCTTTAATGTTCATCTTATTACACCTATTCTTTCTTAACCTGCTACTGTTTCACAGAGAGGTGTTGGTGACAAGGCAGCTAGTCAGCTAGAGAAGTCAGTGACTTCAAAACTAGAACCTGCAGTTGCAAGGCAAATTCAAGTCCAGTTCCAGACTTCTGGCAAACAAGCACTTCAGGTGCACATAATTCTCATTCAGAATAATTTCTTATGTATATGAATAAATTTACAATTGATGTTAGGCTACTGCCTACCCAAAATATTTTGGGATTATGATTTTGTTGTTGTACAAGATTGACGCCTTTCAAGGTATATGGTTATGATGAGAAATAAAAGAAAGGAAACCAGATTTAATTGTTTTTGTATTTTGATCTCATAACTGTTGATGTAAGTTGCTTTCAAGTTGTAATGTCGTGACAAGACCTGTGTTTGTTTGCAGGATGGATTGAAGTCTTGCTTTGAAGCTTCAATTATCCCTGCTTTTGAGGTCACTTGCAAAGCCATGTTTGAGCAAATAGATGTTGCATTTCAAAAGGGGATTGTTGAACATACACAAGCAGCTCAGCATCATATCGAGACTACGCATTCTCCATTAGCCCTCGCTCTTAGGGTATGTTTTTTTTTTTTTTTTTTTTTCCTGAACATGATGGGATGCATATCTGAGCTTGGTTTGATTCACCTATTATCACTAGCTGGTTTTGCCCGTTTTATATCATATCTTGATTGAGAATAAACTAACATCGCTGTTGAGAAGGCATTTCCTGCTTGGAGTAAATGGGTTTTATCCAAACATTGTGGCTAAGAAAGCCCTTGGTTTTATATGTTTTGAGCTTATTTGTTCCTTTTTGAAGTCATTATATGGGATTTCCAGGTTGGGAATTCAAGATTGGCATTGAACCATCACAATGTCTCTTTTTTTTTTTTTTTTTTTTTTTTTTTTTTTTTTTTTTTTTTTTTCTGTCGGATTGGGAATGAAACCATTATCAAAATCATAAACCTAGAGTATCTAAAGATCTTTTCACGTCTGCATCCTTGGCAGCAATTTTTTATTCAAAGAGCCATTGTCCTAAAATTTGTTCTTTATGTTCCATATGTATTTATTGTTCTAGTTTCATACCAATAACCCAATCTCTTTCTGTCCATAGTCCACTCTATACTTGTTATTGGTGGCTGGCATGGCTTGAAAAATGGGTCTCCTATGTTTAATCTAGCTTCCTCAGTAGCTTAGCGGGTGGTATTGGCTGTCTAGTTGATCTTTTGAATTTTGTGGCATTAGATCAATGGGGGGCTGGAAAAAAAGTTGAGATGACTATGCTGGATGTCCAATAATTTTGCCCAGATTATGAAGGAAATAAAGATTAGAGCTGAAATAAATTTGGCAGGATGAAAATGCAATGAACACTCCCCTGGATTACTAAACCAATGGTTATCGATGTTTACATGGATGAACATAATGAGTAACACTGACGAGCATAGAAGTGTTGATAAATATAGCCAAGTGTGGTGCTTTTATTGTTTTACATAATTATGATACTTGTCAGAACTTAATCAGCTTTTGGGAGTTGGCGGGAAGGGTTTGAAATACTGTCGCAAGAAAGTTATCAACTACCAGCTATTTCTAGATCTATATTAAGTGATGAACATATTTTGTATGGTGAACATACAGGATTCTCTTAATTCAGCATCATCTCTCACCCAAAGCTTGAGCGGGGAACTGGCAGATGGTCAAAGAAAGTTGCTAGCTCTTGCAGCTGCCGGAGCAAACTCACAGTCAGGAAATCAGCTGGTAACACAATTAAGCAATGGGCCATTGGCTGGTCTACATGAGAAGGTTGGTCTTTATTGTTTGGGACCCAGTTCTTCTTGTTAATAGTTTTGTGAGTTTTGTCAGTCATCTGTAGTCTTAAAGTGTTTATAATCGTGCTTGTTGGATTACTTGATTATATTACCTCTTGAGCAATTTTACTTACTTTATAGGTTGATCAGCCATTTGATCCAACTAAAGAGTTGTCAAGATTAATATCTGAACATAAGTACGAGGAAGCATTTACATCAGCTTTACAAAGGAGTGACGTGTCTATTGTATCCTGGTTATGCTCACAGGTATGCGTGGTAACTAAGCTATGAGTCTTATCAATTACTGTTTCTGCTTTTGTATGTTGTGGCATGAGAGCCAATCTATTTAGTTAGCCCTATAGTTCTTTGTATGAAATTGTTGCTGGCATCAGGCAAATGATTTCAAATCAAGCGATACTGGTTAGAAACTACTGTAGATTTATAAGCCTGGTCTAAATCGTATACCCTTGCAAGTGTCTTTAACAATTTATGAAGAAGATGGATTTTCTGTATTATCATTGTTATTATTAGTTAGAGAACTCGAGGCTTTGGGCAATCTCTGCTTGAGGCTTTATATACTTGAATTTCTCAAGCTCATTGATCCAAGATTGAACATGAGGACAGGTTTTAAGATATTGATCGAGTTCGGCAATTATTTAAGATACAGTTTTCTGCCTTTTTGTCCACATCTCCTGCGCGTGTAGTTTCATAGGCCAACGACTCTTTCAGATTGCCTACTTGAATATTTTTTGTATCCCAAAATATATTTTTAAGATGAAGAGTAGGTGATTGTCCGTGGTTGGCAGTAGTAATATTGATTATCTTTACTGGGATTTTTTCTTCTCTTTTTTCATAAGTTGATTAGTGGTAGTGAAAGCATGCTTACCAAGTTACTGCTCTGTATGCACTATGCAGGTTGACTTGCAGCGAATGTTAACTGTTTTGCCACTCCCTTTGACTCAAGGCGTCTTGCTCTCGCTACTACAACAACTTGCTTGTGATATAACAAAGGATACAACAAGAAAGCTAGGGTGGATGTTGGACGTGGCTTCATGCATAATACCGCATGACCCAATGATAGCTGTCCATGCCCGCCCAATATTGGAGCAGGTTTACCAGATCTTGAATCATCAACGAAGTCTTCCAAACACCACACCTGCAGAAATCTCCAGCCTCCGTGTCATCATGCACGTCATCAACTCGATGCTCTTGGCATATAAGTGATGCAAGTGGGGGCGTCTCTTTGTTTTGTTGATTTGACAATGTATAGAAATTTCTGTCTCATGTCTTTTTCTCGAACTGAGTCGTTAAATTTGGAGTATGAAACACGGTGTAGATTGATATATATGGAAACATGGACAATGCGCGGTTTATCTTATCTTGACACGAGCGCAAGTCCCAAAGCGCCATTTAGCTATTTGAACTAGAAACAAAGTTGCTGAATGCAATTGGTAATGCGCAACTCGTCGTTTTGGGAATATGGAAGCTAATCAATTGTAGCTTCTGCACTCCATTTGTCCATTTTCTTTTCTAGGTTATGGCCCTGCTTATCCTCTGTACCTTGCCACAATGCGAGTCGGTGAATAAAACATGTACTAAGGTGTGGTTAACATGTCATGGTTGACTATGGTAGGTGCTTTTTTTTTTTNTTTTTTGTACTAAAAACTAAGCAATAAAATATATCAACTTTATGTATGAATATATAATGAAGGTCTCAAACTATTTGTTTAATTCCGTAATTGAGGTAACACTCGAAACCGGCAAGGGACAATAAGACTTGAATATTTTTGTATTAGTAGTCACAGTCTAGCATCAAATTAAGATGGTGACATGATGTTGGTATATATCCCTATTATGTACGTGTATGTATATTGTATACCTTGAACCTTAAAAAAGGGCGTTGACATGAGTTTGGTACATGTATTTGTATTTGTATTTGTATGTGTGTATATTGTATACCTTGAACCTTAAACAGACCGTTGACGTGATTTTGATATACAAAACACGACACGCACGCCATTAGGAATGACATGTTTCCCTAATTGCCTGTTTGGCCTTTCAAAAAAACCACAACGTAAAAATTATTTATTAAAGTGATATTCGCGTACTTTGAACTGCCAATAGCGGTGTTTGCATTTGTTTGAATTTGTTATTTCCTTGTGGAGTTTCTATAAACAAGTCATCGGCGATAGTGTATAGTTTCGGAATTTTTCTATCCAACGTGGACATCACTTTGAAATAAAGTTTCAAAACTGAACCAATAATCTCTTTTAAACATAATTTTGGAACAAAATTAATGGAAAAAATATACTTCTACTACTCTTTTTTTATTATTAATTTAGGATGTACGATAACGTAATAACATAACATAATACATACGGAGTATTAACATTTCTTATTTAGACTAGACTAGTCATTTGGGACTACGTTGATATAGCCACACAAAGTAGAACTAGTCGGAAAAACCGAGAATGACACATAACATTTAAAAAATGCTAGTGATAATATATTTCGTCTGATTATTTACGTTTTATTAAAATATTCGTCACAAAGACGTAATAGTGTAAAGACGTAAAGAATCGAAAGAATGGGACTGAGCAACAAGAAGCAAGATGTGCGATCTTAATATGATTGATTGAATATGTACAAGTCAAACCGCTCTGCAATTCATAAAAATGTGCGAGCTACTACAAATCGTCTACATTACATTACACCAATTACAGCAAATTTCGCTTGCTTGCGACTGTCACAAGCAATTAATCGCCAAGGATTGAAACACTAAACAGAAAACCCTAATTACTTAATTAATCAAAATTAATCACCAACACTGATCTGTCTCCCACCTTCGAGTCGGCCGACGACGACCTGATACCGTAAACCGATGATTAGATCCGAATCCCAATGACATATCATATACAGCACGTGCCGCCGGATCACACAGCGTTTCATACGCGTTGTGGATCTCCATGAAATCACACCCGTCCGATGACGACGACGATGAAGATTGCGATTGCGATGCGTCGGGATGGTAGAGCTTAGCTAAGGAGCGATAAGCGGATTTGATTTCGATGATGTCGGCGTTAGGTTTAACGCGGAGGACTTCGTATAAGCTGCTTCCTGAGCTTAGTTTACGCGAAGACGGTGGCGCGTGTCGTGGAGGAGGTGGTGCGACGGCGGCGCGGCATCGGAAAGAGGTGGCGGTGGCGGTGACGGAAAAGGAAGTGGTGGGATTGGTTGGGAAATTTAGGGATTTGAGCATTTTGACTTTTAGTGAAATTGGGGGAAAATTGGAAGAAAATAGTTTGGGAGTTTTTCAGAGATAAATGAGGAATTGTTGGGAGTATTTTATAGAGGAAGAGGTAGTGTATGTATGCCTGTATGAGTATTTATATACAAAAAATAACACAAGGTTTTACGAGACGGATAGTGACCGTCTCTCACACAAATACAAGTGAGAGGCAAGTGGGTATATCCACTTGCAAGTGGGTATATCCACTTGCCTCCCACTTGTATTTATATGAAAGGCCACTATCCGTCTTAAACTTAAGACGGATAGTGGCCGTCTTAAATAAAAATTAGCGAAAAAATAAAGAGAAAATAAAAGAGAGAGTGTTGACATTTGACACTGTTTCCAACACAAACCGTGTATTGTATTTTCATGTTTATCTGTACACCAATCAATCGACTTGGATGACCGACCTGGATAACTCGATTCGTTATAAAATTATAATTGATTATTTTAATTGATCCGTAATTTAAATTGGTCCGAATTAGTATAATTTTATAACGAATTGATCAATTTAGATCGGTCCGAATTAATCAATTAAAATTACGGATCAATTTAGATTCGTTATAAAATTATACTAATTCTAAATTTAAAATTCGGACCAATATAAAATTATATTAATTCTAAGTTTAATTGATCCGAATTTTAATTAGTTAGAAACTTAGAATTAATATGACTTAATTTAAGCGTTTGTTGTTGTAAAATACTCATTATTTCCAAATAACAAGATCCGAAAATGATCGGACCTCAATTAACCCGAATTCTTGCAAATTGGAATGAAGACATAGAATTCTTCTAGTCTAGAAGACTCAAATCCTTTTGTTGTTCCCACAGATATTAGTAAGTTTGTGTTGCTTTCAACGAGTATTTATTTAATTAATTAATTAATTGTATTAATGTGTGCAGTTGTGTGCCCATTGAATTATTGATCCACAGTCACAAAATATATTCCTTTATTTCTATGGGCAGTGGGTTCCCTTCTTTAAAAAAAGGGGGACATTATGTGGTCCAACTCCCCTTGATATTTGATTTTAATTGTTGGACTTTTACGATGACTGATTTGTGAATCTAAATTCATCCAACTCGACCTTTAATTGCGTCTTTTAGTTATGTTCCTCGCTCGTTTAATAGAATTGCGCGTAGCCTTGCTTGTAAGGCTATGACTAAATCTTAGGATAACTTCTTTTATAGTTGCCCAAAAAAAAGACCTTTAATAAATCAGCACAAATAGGATTATACATCCGGTTGTATATAAGCATTGTACAACCAAGGTATAAGAATCTGAGCTTATATGTATTTTTTCTGAGGTAATGCAAAGTTAATATTTTTAATGTGTAAATGGATGAGATCAGATATTTTCTAATAAAACTCATATTATTTAACATAAAGCTCAAATATTTTATTACAAAGCTCAGATTCTACATCGTACAACTTCTACAACTGGTTGTATAGTCCATGAATTGATAAATCAGACTACTATTCATTTAAAATAATTCTAATTTAATTTTGTATGATTAATGTTAAGTTTTGACTAATTTGTGTAATTTTAACTCTAAATCCGCGTTACATAGGCATGAATGTGCGACATGAATGTGCGAAAGAAACTCACGTTTTTTTACCTTAATTTAGACTTGAATATATATTATACATCTCATTTTTCCCATTTGATTCCTCTAGTTAGTAAAGAATATTTAATGTGAGTAATTTTAGTTTGATCCTATGTTGTCGGATTTAGTGACTTGGATTTACGTTTTGATTTAAAGTTTCACTATTACTTTTCCTCATTAGTTGATAAAATGAAAACTCAAATGAAAACTACAAAGTAGTAATACTGAGAGAGATAAAATGGAGGACAAAACTGAAAATGTTTTTGAAAAGAGACGAGATTAATTAATAAAAGACACTCCTAAATTCAATATTAGAAAATAAATCAAATATTGAAATGGATTGGTACCTAAACAAATAATTTGATTACCTACAACAAAATTCCCCTGCTTTAATATTATTATTATTATTATTACTAGTTTTAAGTTCGTGCAAAAAATGCACGGGTGACTTTTAAAGCCGTACGAAAAAATACATGAATTAATGTTATTATTAGAATTAAGTCGAATAAAAGTAGTAATAATAATAGTTACTCTCGAGCCAAATAAATTTTATCCCAATCTCTTATTATACTTTGTCTGAATTTCTTATTTTACTCTCGGGCCAAATAAACTTGACAAATTATGTATAATGTTTGGTTTTGTAATATTTTGAATTTTCATATTTTTTCCCGAATTATTTTATATTCGTATGTTTTTTTATATTATATTAACCAAGTCATGTAAATATTCAAGAGTTGAGAAATTTATCAACTACTCCCGAAACAAAGTTTCATAATTAGAATATTAGAATAAGAAAGAAAGAAGAAAGAGAGTAATTAATCTTTCTAAAGATTATGGGGAACCCTATATCATCAACTTTGTTTCTCAATTCTTAAATTTCGTCAGCCAATAGAAGAAAACTAAATGTTTTAGCTTTTATAGATAGAGGATTATTATTATTAATTAAAGAATTAAAGGCAAATAGAAATGGGGGAAAATGAAGAAGTAATATTAAATATTCTAGAAGCAATAAGATCCAACAAGTAGTGAGTCAGATATCCTTTTTGGTTCTAGAAGTGTATACTTATCCAAATTCCAAATACTACTACTTTCAATTCAAACTAGCTTTATCATAACGTCACTATAAATATATACATGTAATAATAATCACAAATTCTTATTTAAGACGGCCACTATCCGTCTTAAACTTACCTCCCACTTGCATTTATATGAGAGGGCTACTATCCGTCTTAAGACGGATAGTGATCGTCTTAAGTAAGACCTTCTGAATAATAATATGGTATATTACATGCAATCAAATCTAATCTTGGATTATTAATCCCTTTGATTGAATGATGTATGTCATCATTGTCATGTATCCCTTTACTTTACTTTTACTACTTAAGTATATACTTACTTATAGGAGTACTTTTCTTTACTTTACTTTACTTTGTGGGTCACATGCCTTCTAGAACACCTGTTTTCGATTCATTTTTGCATACCAAATTAGCAACAATTCAAAACCATACCACCTGTTTCGGATTCATTTCTTCCTATAAAATATAACAGCAATATAACAGCAAGTATAACAGATTAATAACCAACATTCATAGACCATATGAGTAATTAATAATTATTGAGGAAAACCGTCTGGGGTTTCAAGGAAAACATGTACAGAAAGTTAAACTAAAACAAAGACACAATTTACAGATGACATTTGCAACCAAGACAGATTGACAGAAGATGCAGATTTGTATCAAGAAATCAGAAATCTCAACATTTACCAGAAACACACACAATTACACATACAGAAACAACAATCTCTCAATACAATCAAATCAAATCAAAAGTGTACGTGCGCAATCGCAATGTTGACCAGGTATCATATGGGTGAGCTACCAGCCTCTCCTCTCCTCCCTTCCCACACACTCTCTATGGCGTTGAATTCTTTATTCAACTCATGCACTTTCCCTCCTTCTTTTTCCTTCATTTCTTGTGCGCTTTACTTCTGCCTTTATTTCTTTTACTATACTATAAAAATCACTCTTTTATCCTCCAACCCTTATTCTACTTCTTTATTCTACTTCTTTATTCTACTAATTTATACCTCTTCCTCTTATTTCACACTTGATACTATACTCATTTCATTACTATAACAACTAAGAAACAAAACCCCATTTTTATTCAAATTTAGGCTCTTTTAATATGGGCAGAATTCCATGCTGTGAGAAGGACAATGTAAAGAGGGGACAGTGGACTCCCGAAGAGGATAACAAGCTATCTTCCTACATTGCTCAACACGGTACTCGCAATTGGCGCCTTATTCCCAAAAATGCGGGTTAGTTTGTTTCCTTATTTCAAAAGCAAAAAACATTTGACACAAAGAACAACAGACTCACTTTTAAAAATATATAATTGTGTAGGTCTCCAAAGATGTGGAAAGAGTTGTAGGTTGAGATGGACCAACTACCTTAGACCTGATCTAAAGCACGGACAGTTCTCTCCAACAGAAGAAGAAACCATCATGAAGCTTCATGCCGTTGTCGGCAACAGGTACCCTTAATTGTCTTTACTAGCTAAGGTTCCAAAACTTATAACTCTAAACAAGCATCATAATCAAGATATCACAGGTGGTCTCTAATCGCCGCTCAGCTACCTGGGCGCACGGACAATGATGTCAAAAACCACTGGAATACAAAGCTTAAGAAGAAGCTGACAGGAATGGGAATTGACCCAGTAACACACAAGTCATTTTCACATCTAATGGCAGAGATTGCAACGACATTGGGACCCCCACAGGTCGCAAACCTATCAGAAGCAGCTTTAGGCTGCTTCAAGGATGAAATGCTCCATCTACTTACAAAGAAGCGCATTGACTTCCAAGTGGGTCCTATGGCTTCACAGGGCAATACTAAAGGCAATAGCAATGGCCACTATGTTATGAACAAGTCAGAGGCAAAGGAGGACACAGTAGAGAAGATCAAACTTGGATTATCAAGGGCTATACAACAACAGCCAGAAATGATAATGAACCAACCTTGGGAATCCAACGGAGCAACTTCGACCCACCCCAGTGGAGCCTGTAATAACACGTTTAGCACGTTTCAGTATGGTCCGCCTTTTGGACGTGACGACAATGGGTCACCATGGAGCCAAAGCCTGTGTACTGGAAGCACGTCTACGGCAGGGGACCCACTCGGACACTTGAAACTGGAAGATGATAATGGTGAAGAATCTCAAGCTGTCAAGGAGATTAGAAATGGACATGGCATATTTAATACTGATTGTGTCCTGTGGGATTTACCATCAGATGAGCTGATGAACCCAATGGTATAGACATCCCACAGGAAAAATTTAAAAAAAGAACATACAGAATCCCACAAATAGGTAGCTAGTTTATTGATAAATAATGAATTTCAACCTTGATCCAAGCTTTACAAATGTAAATAAAATGGGTCTATGATTGCTTTACCAAAGCCTCTAAATTTTCCTATGAAAGATCTTAAGCAAAATATGATGATGAAGATGATGTATCAGCAAGAACCTGCAAAGCAGCCAATACGGGTTCATTAATAAAGAGCTCCCCGATAACGCATAACATGCATGCGAATTTACACTCAATCAAAATTGCATGATTCATTTGATTACCTCTAGCTGCTCCTCAGTGAATTTATCTTCCTGGACATTCCATGTATCTGCATGGGTTCTTCGAAACTCTGCAACAGCCTTAGTGACAGTTGATCTCACAGGGGATGGTTCACCAACAAAACGAGCTAATAAGGTGACGTGCTCCGGCAACCAACTACATCAAAATATTATTTATAAACATTGTTTAAAATATTCCCCATTTGCAATAGAACTTATTTTTCAATATGATGGAACAAAACTAAATGGCTCGTTACACTGTCTCATTTTCAAAATTGTGAAGCAACGGTCACTGAATTTGTTTCTTCACACAATTTCATTATGAGTCATCCAGGTATATTCTAGTAGTTGAAAATGAAAGCAAGTATACATCTTATCTCAGCTTTTCTTTACCATAAGCAGAAGCCGTTAAGTTAGTGTATTTAAAGATATAATGTTGTTGTATATACATAATTAACAATGAAAAATGGATAAATCGCTTAAGCAACAATTAACATTTGAATATCTCCGTAAATGCTAGTGAGTGAAAAGGAAACCTTAATTGTGCACTAGATGAGTCTAAATTCTAGTTCATATACATGAATTGAAACGTTTACATCGTATACAAATTACACAGGAGGAGAAAAAACAAAAAAAATCAAGGGGTGTTAACAAAATGCACAACGATAGTTCTTGAATAATGTGTACCAAGAAGCAAAGTTCAAAATCCCCACTGAACGAAGCATATTTCTTATGCATGAGAACTCCTAGCAAGCATGCACCCAATATTATTGCCTCAATAAGTCACTATTGATTGAAACATCTCAATCGGTAAGGTCAGCAACTAAAAATTTTAACACTGCTGACAATGCATAACTTAGGAAATTTAGAGCTTACCTTGGCATATCATATGGAACAGATAAGACACAAGCCGTCAGCGCAAGCACAGCACCATGAATCGAAGCGACAGAATAACTTGCTCTTCTGCCATTGCTTAAGAGAAAGAAGTCAGTAATACATTCATACAATAATAACACAGTAATACGTTCAATAGCAAATATGGAAAAGAAAAATGAAGAAACACCTATGTACACTGGGTCCTCAAACATCAACAAAAGTTATGGAGAATATAAGCGTTAAAAAGTGTGTCAACCCAGATATGTAATCAGTGGTTGTGATGTACTGTATCATTTTATGGAATGTAATTTAGTCTATTACAGCGTAAAGTGTAAAGTTGGTCCTTCAAATTGCTGCTGTTTCGCGAGTTGCTCTACTTCTTGGCTTCTACCTTTTTATGCAAGATACTAAAAAAAAATCCATTTCCATTAGAACCAAAAAATTCACCATGATTTGCCTAAGGAATATTAATACAACAAAATGACTCTTCAATAAAATGTACAGTATATTCTTGTATTATGAAATTACAGTTGGTCGATACAATTTTCATTTGGTAGGAAAAGGTTGCGGACATTGGAGTCTCTAATCCCGTCATAGACGTGAGCCTTTGAGTCACCGGAGTGAGTTGCTCGTTATCTAAAGATAAAAGAGATATATAACTAGGATCCAGTTTAATGGAACAGCCAAATTGGCATAAAGAAAAGCTATCCTTCCAAAATATTATCCACACAGCAAGCATATCCCAAGTTTACAAATGAATTGAGGTCCACCTAAAATGCAGAACTAAAGTACCCAGTAATCCCGAATCTACATCCCCCTTTCATAACAAGTATGGATTAAATCTGGCGAAATTTTCCCCTGCCAATTACGAATGGTGGTTTCAAATTGATCCTTAACTGAATATGAACAACCACCTGCTACTTCATTTAAAAGACACTAAATATGAATAACATCCCCATCAAAGAACAGCTACGATTCCACTGTATCACCCCATACACCAAAAATATGCACTGGACACAGAGGAGATATCCATTGGTATAATTACAATGCATGAATAATTCGCAACAAAGGAAATACAAGATCCAACCTTTGTTTTCTCTTCTTTAGAATAACATTTGCTTTTTCATATGCCTTATTGCGGAAGCCTTCAGCAATAGAGTCTTCCACACTCTTCATCAACCCAGCGAGGACTGCTGCTGCATGCTCTCGTACCTATAAGAGACCAAAGCACACCAGAAAATCTACATCAAATATTGAACAATAAGTAGATGATAGAAATGTTCATTGTAGCCCTAAAAACTGAATTATAGTAAAAGCAGCCACGTCTTTAGTCCATAAAGAAGCTAATAAGGTGACTCTACCCTGAACATGTTCAAACAGATGCCTGTTCTGTGAAATTAAACTGGAAAAGGGAATAAACTGGATTCAAAAATAATTATTAAAGTCAGCTTAAATAGTGTACTTAGTAAAAAAAAAGGAATAAACTTGGGACATAGGAGCACCAATACGACAAGGCAGGGTGTGAGACAAGGCGTGGGCGGTGTGCCTCTTGCACACAACACAAGGTGCACAGTTTTTGCGAATGAATTTGTATTTCGAAAGAAATTATGTGTAACAATACCCTTCTGGATTTTAAAGAGGAATATAATGTAAAGAAGTAAGAGGTAGGACCAAAAGGGTAAAAGGAAAGCACCTAAAAGTCTTACGTAAACTACGCACATAAGGCACCACGTGACATTTTAGCTAGAGGTTCATCAAGTCTTGCACATAGACACACTTGATCGGCACTTTTATAAATCAAGAGGTGTACATGAAAAGCCAATGCCACAAATAACAGCCTCGTTGTAAATAATGTGCTTGTGTTGTCTAAGACGTCAAAAGCTGTCAAACCGTGTTTAAGAAAAAGGCTCCAAAAGCATAACTGCCTGGAGAAGAGAAACTTAAATTAGTGGGACTGGAAATTAGTTCTTCACTTCTTTCCCTTGTATGCTTATATTCCTTCCATGCCATACTTCATTTTAATGGAGGGTTCAGTCAACTAGGCCTCATGAGTCACTATACTGATGAGGTCAGAATCATTCTCGAGGATTCTAGATTGGCTTTTAGAGTATATCTAATGTTGCTATTGGGACAAAAGAGAGCACCGATAATATTACGTTATGAAAATTTTCCTTCGTTAATCATGATGAAGAGAAATAACTATACACCCTTTGCTTTGTTATGTGTTTCTTATCCACTTCTCTCGGCACACAAAATACATCTTGCTACTTCATATCAACAGTTAAAGACCATAACGCAATTTAAAAAAATTAGAAACTTGCCTCTACTTGACTGTCTGTCAGTAATTTATCAACAGTCGTCCAAATTTGTAGTTTTTGATCTTGTGAAAGGGCAAAACTATGTCTGGTACAACACCAAGAAAACAGATATGAGATGACAACACTTGGAAAGATGGAAAATTTAGGTGAATAAAGTCCACATGAATTAGCAGTACCTATACATAAAAGTTCGAAGATAAGTCAATGTAGCAGATCTAACCCTCCAATTGGGATCATCGGCTGATGCAAGAACAATGCCAACAACCTTTCCCAAATATGGTTCTCTGAAAGTATTCCACTTTAGTAACTCAAAAGCAGCCTTTGCTAGCGTGGACAAATCTTTATTTGGTGTATCCTTCAGAAAGCCAGGGAAAAACATTAACCATATACTTACCAGAAAATTTCAAACAGTCAATCATTCTAGATGGCAATTTGAATTATTTTTAATATTCTTAAAACTATCAGCAGTTGTGTCCCAAAATTTTTTTAACTAATTACATACTTGCTAGGGAAAGAAGGATAATTCCAACAGACAGACAAATATACAGAAGTACAAAAACAGACCTGTAGTGATATCACAGGATAAAGAATGCCGACAAGTATATCCATCAAATACAATGATCTACCGGACTTGAGTGCCGCAACAACAAAGTGCAATAACTGCAAGGTAAAAAGAAAGTAATATGAATCTACCAGAAACTAGTCAAGTAGATTAGAGTACCTTCACACAAACATCCTATTGAGCCTCTGCCAGAGATAAAGTCTTTCCCAATATAGAGACTTCAATTTTAAATCACTCCTTCCCAAATTATATTTTTTTTTTTTTAAAAAAACACAAATTTAGAAATTCGTAAGCTTTGCAGGGAAGAAATCCCTGTACCGTTTCTAGCCATTTCACATCATCTGAATCACTTGTAGTTCCATTTTCAAGAGCTCCTTCTGTTTGTGCCTCAACAGAGTCAAGGTGAGCTGTTTTCTGAATTCGAGTGATGTGTTCAGCAGCTTGCTCTGATAGAAGCTGACTCCAGTGTATTTCTAGCTCATCACTTGTGCCACTGCTTACCATTTCGTCTGTATGAGAATATTGAAATGACCTATGGAGTTCAACATTTGAGCACAACACACAAAGGGTAACTCCAACAGCTTCTCTCACCTGTCCAACATGAATATTCTCCAGTGTTAAACATGCAATATAACAAAGAAAAAACAGACTTACAGACAATGTGATTCTTTTGTTCATCAAGACAAAAATCTGCTTCTGTTTCCCCATAAAACAGTTTAAAAGGGACAAATGACAGCGGGACTTTCACAGTTACAGTAAAAAAAATAGAAGACAGAAACAAAACATAAATTTTTCAGTCGCTTGACTGCAAAGAGACTGCTGACTGAACCATTGAATGATGACAAGCTAGAATCTTTATTTTTCAATTCAGAGAAAATTCATGCAACAGTCACCACTACAGTTGCAGACTTGCAGCATCTGGGGTAAAGCAAGGCACATCTAATCATCGAATGCAACTGCTGGACGCTAGCATGACTCGATAGAAATAGGAAAGCGAGTTCAGAAATTATGTGGACCAGCAGGACACAAGTTTTTCAGTTTATAATTGAAAGCACGCCTTATTGTAACCAAATACTTATCACAAATTCTCTTATGAGACAATCTCAAGCCCCATATTGCGGTGTAGTTACATGTTGGTTTGGTTTTAAGTGGGTTAATAGGTACACGGATGATGTTTTGTACCATCACCATGTTAAGCAGGTACAATCCGAAAGAACTATTCATCATGTGATCATGCATACCAGACAAAGCAACTAGAAAATTAAAATGAAATTTGACAGAAGACATACTTGTGCAGACGAATGGATCATGTTTGCCAGCAACTCCTTCAGGAGACTATTGTGCACAAATAATTCAGCTTCAAGCATTTTTGGTGGTGACACTTCTATTAAAGCAGCTGCTAGAAAACCATAGCGTTTGGCAACAACGGTAGTAGTCACAGTATGAGGTAAAGGTCTAAGCAGACACTCCATTATTTTCAGCCTTAGAAGAGGCACTCGTGTTCCATATTTTCCTTTCCCAGTCACAGCATACCTAATGCAAGATGCCCACTCAGGCATAGATTCCACAGATGGTGCCAATATGATCTCCTGAAGCTTTGCCATTAGCCAATCATCCCATGCATTAAGTAGGTCATTGACATCAGAATGTAACAATCCAGCAAGTGCTTCAGCAGCAACACATTGCTTGGATCTCTCCTCAGATTTTGCAAATTCATCTATGGCACTCTTTAGAGCTTGTAGAACAGGCGCTCCACATTCTTGAATAAGCCGCTTAAAAATACGTGCAAAGTTTGGATAGAAAGTATCACTTCCTAACAAAGAAATCCAACTAGGGGTTCGTGGCCATGAGGCTGTAAAGTCGAAGTAGAAATAGGTAATTGACTTGTCTGCTACACTTTGAATTGAAGAATTCCCATAATTTCCCCTAGAAGATGAGCTTTCAGTGTCACTAATTATATGAACATTTGACAGGCTGTTGAACGTTTCGTTAAAGAACCCCTCTTCCTGGAAAATTTCCACTAAAGCTCCTTCAACAGAGGATTGGGTGACCACAGAACCAGTTTCTGATGAAGAATCAGCTGATATTTTATAAGGAGATTCTTTCAATAGTGTATTAAGAGCTGAGATAGCCAGAATTCTTGTTTGGGGAAGTTGGCTTCGTAAGCTCTTCAAAAAATGACCTGAAGAGGAAGTAAAATTGTGTAATTAGACAGTTAAGTGTTATATCAACAGACCAGATTAATCCAACTATTCACATCAACAGATGCACAACATGATCAACAAACGGAATACTTGTACTGCTTGAACTAGAATCAGAATTCCAGAGATTTAGTACACACAAAATAGATTATGAAAATAACTATAGGTAGTATATAAACTCTGAATTTACTCAGAGGTTTCTATAAATATGGACAAGTAAAGCTAATTTGAGGATTCTAAAGGTTTTTCCTTCCATTCTTTTTGTCTGAAAGCTGTTTTCAAAGCCAAGACCTATTCTTAAAAAAACAAAATGGATGGAGATGTGGCTAGTAAACAACAGATAATTAAAGTATAGCATTGTGATTTGTGACACTACTGGATCATAGTATGCCTTTTCGAATGAAGAGGGAGGGAGGGAGGGAGGGAGGTAAGGAGGGAGAGATCACAAATCTTTCTCGCTCATAAATTTCAAAGAGACCATGCTATGGCACATAATGTAAATCTTGATAGAAATTGGGCTGCGCAGACTCACCTTATTATGGCACATAAGGGGTCATGTTACAGTGTTGTACATATTAGATAAATGTGGTAGCGCTATTTATGCTACTGTTGGATATGACTATGAGACCATACAAAAAAAAGGTACCGATTGAGAAACTGTGTGTGACCCCAAACTAAACCAATAATGATCCACAACCCAGATCAATGGATTCTATCAAATATCAGCTGTTGAACACAAAATTCAGTAACAACATAATCCTAGTGCCTCAAGGGCTCCTGCCTAAGGCCTAGTAAAAGTACGACCAAGGCATAGTAAAATTCAGTACCAAATATCTGACACTACCATCCAACTTCTTGAAATAAGTAGATTTGGGTTGGAAGAAAGGATGTGTAGAGGTAGGGGGCCAAGGCATAGCTTTTGGAAGTCAGTTTTGTGGAGGACGAATGATGTGACGAAAGATGTGGGCTGGTCCAGAGATCGTCGGCATGGTCGATTAATGGCTGGGCTGAGGGTTGTGTTGGTTGCGAGGTGGGTTATAGGCTGTGGGACGACAACAAACACAGTGGCGTGTGGATTTTGGAGGTGACGCGGACAAGGGAGGAGATGCACTGGTCTAAATTGAGTCGGGGATGTGGTGTGGGGAATCCGGACAGTTGATATAGTAGTGTAAGGCAGTGGGTTTGGTGGGTTCCATAGTGGGCTTGGGGTGAGGTGGGGTGTGTTTGATTAGTAAGATAGGGAGGGGTAGTATGGGTTTAGGATACAAAAAATTGGGCTGAAAAATTCAAAATGACCTGCAAAGTGCCATTTTCAAGGGAGCTGGTACTGATGTTAGGTCGGAATTTATAACTTGTCATTGATTATAAGACAGTTTTTATCTTGGTACTAATTATGAAGTTTATGCACAAAATTGGTACTGTTTATCAATAAACCCTTTTTCGTAAACTAGGTAAAAGTTTGCAACAGCTATCTCCAACCATGCCCCAAACATAAATAAGTATATGGCCCTTCAACTGAAATCTACTAAACTTGATTTATTGTTTCAAGCTTTAACTTAACTTAACTAAAACTCATACAGCATTAAATTTATATGTAGTCATTAGTCAAAAACCTCTCTGATTGTTATTCATTGTCCAGCATACAGTAATAAATAGACTTAGCTGACCCCAAATCTTGTTGGGACTAAGGCTCGGCTGTTGTTGTTATATCATAAATAGATCGAATCTTACAGAAAAAGAAAAGCTACGAAGAACTTTTCTCAAGAAAGGATGTTAAAAGATATTGAAATAAACTGCTCACCAGCTGTTTCGCTTAAAACTGTTGGAGAGGAATGAGGATCATTCCTAGAAGCCATCACTACCAATAGCAAGACTCTGTTAGCCATCAGATTATACCTGAATAGATGGTAACAGAGTTTGATCAAATTGAGCAGTGTTGATAATAGTACAGGGCTCTGTGGCACACACTTCTAAAGAAATGCATACGTCGCCAATGACAGGTCAATATAGATGGGGCAGTCCACAACTGAAATTGTATCAAAATCATGGAAGATATATTCACCTCCAGTGTAATCCATTTGTATCAAAACCCATAGAGCCTATCTGGGAAATTAAATCTGAAAAAATCGGCGTATCCGAGTTGATGTTTGATGCCTTGAAGATGTTTCCAGGTACCCCAGTAAATTGAATGTTGAATTTAACAAAAAGCTGTGATCAATAAAGGAAAAAACCAAAGCAACAGTGAAGAAGTGTACGGATACAGAACAATGTCATCATGGTGGACACAAAATAGTAATTTAGTCACCACAAAGTACCTCAGTAATTGCTTTTTGAGCTTTTAGGGATTCATGGTGTGAGCTAAAACCAGAAAGGCAGATGAGTAAGTCATAAGCAGAAACAAAAGCAGCAGAAAAACCCATGCTCAGATAAATACAAGAATACACTACCTTTTTAGAACACTAATGGTGAAGGAACTGAATGCCTTGGCATCCTGAAAAGATATCACAAAGGAGAGTATATGGTAAAAAAAAATATTATTTTCCGCAAATATGGCAATACTCCATGAAACTAGTTTTGTTACCTTTGTCAAGTGTTTGAGAACTGTCTGTGTAGAAAGAATTGTGCATGACCCAAGTACAGCATACTCAGGCGCAGTGGGATTTGCTAAATTCTCTGTCAGGGGAACCATACAACTTGAAATCATCGATGGCCATCTCTTTAACATCTTAAGAAGACTCTTGCCAGCAAGCCTGATCACGAGTTCAATGTTTTAAGCCACAAACAAAATAATTTTTTTCTTAAATGCAAGAGGAATACGCGGCCATAACTATAAATAACTGGCCTTTAATTTGAATTTTTAAGCTTCAAATGACCGAATACTATCCACCATATTTGTAGAAAGGTCTCAAAACAGCCTCTACAATAAGGGATCTTCCCAGGCATTACTTTTAGCTTGTTTTTATTGTAGATACATTTTATTACTCCGAAGAACGTTATTTAATTGCAAACAGATATTATAAGAAAACAGGCAAACAATTGATAACTTTGATAACTCTCCTACTTGCACTTCAGCCAATGGAAGGTATTGAGGTGTGACTACTGGAGCACAGTAGGGACTCTAGGGACACCTCTGAAGCTTGAGGGCTTGTTTGGATACACTTGCAGGAGGAACGCGGAATAGAGAGGGTGAATGAACGAATGTCCTTACATTCCAAATTTTTCACATGTTGGAGGGATATTAATTTGGATTGTAGGAGTAAAGATTGATCCCTCTATTTCCCTCCAACCCATTTTGCTAATCCAACCAGGGATATTGTCTCCCTCCCTCTACCTCCTAGACCCCTCCTTACTCCCTCCATTCAAACAAGAGGTGAAGGGTTACTTTTGGTCAATATATAATACAGCGAGACAATCTCACTAAAGCACAACTGAGATCAATATACAAATTGCATAAAAGGCCAGCGCAAAAGAACTCACGAGCGAACAGTTTCATATCTGTGCAGAGCCAGGCTTAGAAGATCGTGCAGCAGCAGAACTGCAGAACTTGAGGGGCAAACATCTCTACTGGTACGATATAAATGAAAGGATGATTGAGATGATCTCCATGTGTTATGCATGTATGCCTTATCAACAAGAGCCCACAGAGGTCTGAAATGATTTATATAAAAATGTGAGAACACAAACAGAAGACAAAATTTTTTGAAAGAGGCATTAGGAAAGCTTGTTACCTTCTTTTGCCATTAGAGTGTGAAGAAGTAATAAAATTAATTGGCGGCTCCACAATTGCAGCAGATTCCAATCTCCAAGCCTGTCTGTGATTTGACCATTCATCATATTCAAGACTTCCTACAAACAGAACAACCAAAGATCATTAAAACTATGTAAACTTGTCCTCGGGAGGGAAGAAAGACATATATCCTTCAATTCAACCTTACCATGATTTAAAAGAGCATCCATGATACGGATTATAAGAATTAGTAAGATGCTATCATCTGATTTTTCCTCCAGCAAATACCTGGACAATGGCACAAATAAAGCTTAGCACTCAAATTCGACAAAAAGTGCTCAAGGTTCTGCCTGTTGTTTTTCACAGATCAATCATATTATTTTAAAACACGAGATAATATGCATTTATGAAAAAAAAAGGAGGTACGGTCGCAAATGGTATTGGGATCTGTGAAAGAAATTAATTACAAGGGGCACCAGTTTTGATGTTGTAAATTGTTACAGAATCTCCAGACGACTTTCCAGCCTTAGCTTATAACGGCAAAAAAGAAAGGTTCCTTCAAAGACAGTACATGGAGAAATCAATATACGCTTCAATCAACATGTATAGCATTCCTGAAGACTCCACACTCCCTTAAGAGAGACCCACTCATTCACTAACCACCAGACCAATAGCAAAGTTGACAAACCATCAAACTATAGCACGTAAGATATTTTCCACTTCTTCACATCCTTTTCTTCTAGTACCAGGAAGAGAAAAGCTTTGCAACTGAATTGGTTCAAACAATGCTTAAACATTTTAAGATTACCTGGAGGCTTCATGTATTATCTCAGCAGCTCTCACACGCATTTCAGAGCTGCCAACTACAGCACCGGCTGCACCAGCCACCAAAAACAAACTTTCCACAGAATCTTCAGCTTTTTTATTTGTGAAGGATGGGATGAAATCCGGCATGCAAGACAAAATGCCTTGCAATGACGAGTCAATTCGTAAAAGAGTCACCTTCAGGTGTTCTTTCTCATTTCCTACCAAAAAAAAAAAATACGTCATGTTTGTGTTTTTGAAATCACTTAGATAATTATGTATTACCTTGGAAAAATTACTAGTATGATTTATCACATAAAAAGAGATCTTCACTAAATAGTACTCCCTCCACACATAAGTTTTCACCCCTTAGAGAGTCTAAGCCTTCTCCCCAAGGGTGCTGTTATGAGTCATAGTTTACTGAAATACGCATCGGCAAAATTGTTCCTTCTTTTTCTAAGTAAGATGATAATATTAATTAAGGGAAAAGGAGTGACGCCCATGTACAAAAAGATACCATGGAGGTGATACCCATCTTCAAAAAGACACCATCAGGTTGACATCCATACACAAAGAGACACCCTAAAAGCAGTGGCGGGCCCAGAAATTTAGTGTCGGGGGGCACTGAAATTTTGTTGACGTGTTATCTAAGCGCATCTAAGACAATATTTTTATATTTTGAAGTTATTTTCCTAAATTAGTTATTATACAAGTAAAAGAATGAAAAAATAATTAGTCATAAAGATATCTTTTTTCAAAAAATAATGTTTTCTCTAAAATACTTTAAATTCTAAATATATGTAAAAATAATCTCTCTTTCATAGAATATAATATAGGTCAGTATTAATATATGCAGCTACCAGGAATCGAACCCTTTACTCCATAGACAAAACTACAAACTTCTACCAACTATGCCATGGTATCTTAGTGTCTATTATATATACTTATAAAAATTTATTCCTGAAACTTCATGGGGGGCACCTGCCCCCCGGACCCCCCTTTGGTTCCGCCCTGCCTAAAAGCGACATCAACATAGAAAAAGACACCCTAAAGGTGACACCCATATACAAAATTGCTCTTAAACAACCAACAACCACATCAACAACAAAGCCTTAGTCCCAAAACAATTTGGGGACAACTAACATGAATCATCATTTGAAACGTTTATAAGTGGAGCCATGCACAACATCATTACACAGTGCCTCAATGGCTCCCACAAATTGCGGGTAGGAGGAGGGAATGCACGCAACCTTACCCGTGTGTTAGCAACACGAAGAGGTTGTTTCCGAATGAGCCAAGATAAAAATTGCGTAGAGAACTGTATGAAAGGATGGGTACTTCACAATAGAAACAAGAGCGGCCACTTTAGTAAGCATTTTGCTTTATTCCATCATAAAACAGAACCAAAAGAGTAAAGACCCTCTGGCTCCATGGGAAATGGCAACAAAAAAAAAAACGTAAAATGAGGACCTCCTATAAGTATAGGAACACTGAGCAAACTCGACTTATAGAAAAAAGCATAAGCTGGAAAGTCTGTGAAGACCATATATGCTGCATACAACCCCAAGCCATAAGGATGTACGCAACAACACCTTTCCAACACAATCTCTAGTTTAATGGTTTGTTTTATCAATAAGTGACCTTCTCAACAAGGGTGACAATCCCCCTCCCAACAAATGTTTTATTCATCACACTCCCTTATTACCTAAAAGATAGCATTACACTATTTCTACACCGAGCAGTCATCTGTGTGCATATAGATTAGAAAATAAAATATCTTCCATCACACAAGCTTCTGTAATTTAAATGTACTACTTTAAAAAGAAGAAACCATTACCTGTATCAGTATGAAGTTTTTCTTGGCATATTTTCAGTAGTTCATCTAGTGCTGACTGAAAATGAAGCGCCATAAGCTCGTTAGCAAATGAGACTTCTTCCTCAACTGGAACATGCCACTTTGGACTAAGTGATTTGTCATCCAAGGAATCTTTTGTGCTGATCCATTTCTCCATGGGATGGGCATTAGGGTGATGCAAAACACATCTAAAAACCCATGTTGACAGAAAAGTAATCCAATCACAAATGATAGAAATGAAACAATTAGTAGTCATGAACGCGCAACTATAAAACGTAGAAGTACCTGTACTGGTCAATTGGGTAGTATAGCACCAAGCTTCCAAGGAGAGATCTGAGAACATGGTCACCAGCTCCATTGACCTGTCACAAATGACATGTATAATCAAAGAACTCCCTATACCACTATATTGGAACTTGAAATAGGTCAATAACACAGTTAGAGGCATGGTAAATCACACTCAGAAGATATCCTCATTTCCGGGATAATACACTCACCTTCCAGGATGGAGATTCAAAAGCTAAGTTAATGGCTTCTTTAAATTTATCTTTGCACCTTAATAAATGAGGACCCCCATAACTTATGCAAACAGACAGGATTTTTAACTGATAGTCGATCGCGGATTCAAGGGCTGGAGATATAGAAGCTTCTGCCTGCAAGATTAAGCTAATCATTGCGGAGTTACAAGACCAAACTTACGGAGTAGATTAACTAGTGCGTTGGTGGGTACCTTGACAGAGAGATTGTAATTGCCCCCAACAAATCCTGTCTTAGGTGTTCCATTCATGGATGTTATAACAGACGACAACATTGGCTGAACAAGATGAACAACAGCTTCTTCAGGGTTGGCGTGCATACATGCACAGCACAGAAGCCCAACTTCTGCAACAGCCCCTGGAAGTATATTACTTTGAACAAACTTGGAGATTTTCTTCAGCGCCTGCAAAGAACAACAGAGTAGTAGAAATGAAGTCTCCATCAACTATTAGAACCAAATGGATCAGGATTGAACAGTGAAAACCTGAGTGAAGAGTGATTTTGACAGTCTTCCCAGCAAGATTTCCAACATACAGAAGTAATAAGGACCTTCCTCAACAAGAAAAGTTCCAGAAGTAACCACAGAGTTAGCACCTTCATTCCTGTAGGAAGAATTGAAGAAAGAAATATAAATTCTGCATCAGGAAAGAATGAACTATGCTAATAGAAACAAAAAATAAATAAGATTTTAATGCTCCAAGAGCTACGGATCAAATATCATTCGCAAAATCATGCCTCCTCCAACACCAACGTGTCGTGAATCTTATTCTTACAGTAATTTAGCTGATTAATAATCCTGCATATCTTACGTGACACTGTTAGGCTCCAGGTGCAAGAGTAGCGAAAAGAGGCGGCATAGGAACTCATCAAGCCACTCTGAGAAGCAGATTGCAGAATTAGGTAACAGGTTGTCAGAATTATCTTCCAATGTGGCCATCTACCAGAGAAAACACAGAAACAGAATAAACAGCTGATATCAAAGAAGCTTTAATGAAGTATAATACAACACTGCTCCTTACATTGGAAAATATGGAACCGATTAATTGCATGGTCGCTAATGTTTTTGGAGGATCATTGGCATCCAGCCCCAACAACGCATTCGAAAGTGAGATGACCAACAGGTCAATTAATGAGTTCGGACCATCCGAACTATCAGTATTATCTACCAAAGATGATAGATAAGTGAAGAATAAAGGCCGACCAGTATAGGCCACTGATGTGACAGCTGTCTTCAACTGGTGAGTGGCTGTCAACTGCAAAGATGACAAGAAAATGAAGTTAGATCATTAACATATGAATCTTTGCCAAAAACAATACCAGATTCCATTCTAAGATAAAAAAAGTTGAAACCCTAACCGTCTCCAAGGCCATATGAAATCTAGTAGTGATAAATGGAAGAACCAGCGAGGGCTCCACGTATGAAAGAATTGAAGTTGCTGTAGCAACTGTTTCTGACAAATGATCATTTTTACTATATTGTCCACGGTCAATCAGCTTTAACACAGTACTGACAAATGACGATCTTTCTGATTTTCCCAGTGAATGCTCCAAGCATTCATTGCCATTTGATGTCCTGCATGAAGAAAATCATAAGCACGTTTAAAAAAAGAATTATAAATAAAAATCAGAGTCCCTTAATAATACAGCTGCCTCAATCGTACAGGAACTCTTACATCTGCTCGTGTTGTACGCGTTTCTGAAACATGATTACCAGGAACAGCAAAAAACGGTCCAGGGAATAGGTCCAACGACCACCGTTAGAAGGATGATAATATCTAAAATAACAATACATGTAAACATCAGACAAATCGGTAACTGTGAAGTAAGGAAAAGACAAACGAAATAGAGTAACATACTGTTCCAAGAGATTGGTCAGATTGTCAAAGTGCTCTTGAGCTGAACTGCCAGGTCTTAGCAAATACACCTGAGTCATGTAAAAGCAAATACCATATCATCAACATAGATGTTTGATTTAGACTACGAGGGCCAAAAAAATTGTACAAATTCTCTTACAATTGATTTCGCAATGGCCTTGGAAGGAGTAGATGTCTTGTTTGCAAACAAGAACCTTGTGTTTCTTGGAACAAGAACAGAGTATGGGTATGAACTACCACTATTTGCAACAGGAACCTGGAATCATCAAAATGTAATTATTTTCATGCAGAATAATGAAACTCGGTCCCAAACAACCTTTTGCAAATGAGGAAAAAACAGCTTCCCAGAGATCCAAAAACAAAAATGGGTGCAAAATCACCTCAAACATGTTCAGATATTTAGCAAAAAGAATTGGTAGCAAAGGCTCCCAGGCAATGCTGTCATAGTTCTTGATAACGCGAGCAAGAACAGACGCCCACTGGCTGTTCCAAAATGGACAATTTGGAATTGAACTCCATAGTTCTATACATTTTTCAATCCACGCACTACAAAGCGCAAACAATAATGAGAGATGTTTTTCAGAGTGCAAGACTCTAATTAAAGATGCACAAACAGGACTACAAGATTAGTAATCATCCGCATCCTTACTCTGAGAAAAATTCCTTGTTCACTGAATTTGTTGGAAGAAAAAGTTTGACAAATCCAGCGCCTTCAAAGGAGGAATTATGCCAGGGATTTTCCAAAAGAGAGCTACAAGTTTCAACCATTACAGAAGTTACAATGGGGCTGAAGAAAGGAGGTATCAGGCTTCAAGTAACAAGCCAGCATAGCGCAAGTGCACAAGGCACAGACCAACAGACCCAAGTCAGAACCAATTACCTGAACTCAGACCATATTTCTGAAGCAGAACCCTGTGGGAAAAACCTTCGACATGCTCTGACAAGAGAAGTAACAGTCTCAAAGTGTCTCTGTTTTACTCTCCACCCTTCTGGGCCTGTACTCCTGCAAACAATATATCTCTATGCCTTACTAAAATCCTTTACATAATGAAGTTATAGTAACGGGTAATAATAAGAATCGTACAAGAAGGCCTCTTAGCCAAAAGAAACAATAGCACTACTCCATTCCCTTAAGGGATCCCTCAAATGGCAGGGCAGAGATGCTGCCTTACCCCTATGTTACAGCAGACAGAGGCAATTTAAGGAAAACGCAGATGAAAAGAGAATAGCTTTGAATGATTGCTAGCTTCACCAAAAAGCAGAAGCGCAGTCAATTTACAGGCTCACCTAACACTATATAAACTGGAAATAGGGTCTTTATAGTCCACAATTACCAATAAGAACAAAATTTCTTGGAAATGATCAAGAACTACACTCTAGTCTTTATCTACCACACGCGCACACGAAAGAAAAAAAAATCAGATTCTTGCACTACAATGGCAAGTGTCAACCTTTGTTTCCGTACAGGCCCACAAATCCAACATTTAAGAACTCCATCAATGAATGGGGACATGCTTGCTGTTCTTCACTGATGCCAACTAGTCTAGCCAAAGAGCACGAGCATTTGTTTTATCATTCACTCAGCATGTATAGAAAGCATGAGGTAAAACTACCAGCAAAACATAGCACCTTTTTTTCATATCCAAAAAAACAGAGAAAAATAAAGATAATATCATGTAATATTCTCATCATGCAATCCCTCATATGTTCTTTATCACATGTACATGAAACTGGCCTCAATTTGTACAAGACTACATCAAAGGTTAGGAATGTGCGAAATTCGCAATTTTGTCTATACACAGGAAATAATCAGTTTAAGGACCAAGGATCAAAATCCGAAGCAGATAACTATCATTGAGAAATATATATGGAAATACATATAATCTACCCTGTGGCGCTTAAGGCATAACAAATAAAGAAAGAAGCACTCAATTCCATAAACACTACACGAAATGCAGCCGCTACTAGTTCCGCCCTTGACAACAACTCTGGCTATTTGGCACAACTATTCGAACAGCAAAAAACATTACGCATTATGTAGAGCTCCTCGTCATAGCCACTGCCTAATAAGCTCAAGTCCTAAACAAACACAATAAGTCTACAAATAGGAGACAATTGTTACCTTGAAAAATGCGCACTGAGCAAGGTGTCATAGAGAGGCCGCCATTGAACTGCCAAGGTTAACTTCTTTCTGTACTTGTTCAAGATTTTAACAAGTATATTGCCCCATTTAACCTAATGACATGAAAAGGAGGCTTATTAGCCGGTTTAAAACATGTTGGAATGCTACGCATGCAGAATGACCACTTCACCTGTGCATAGAGTTTGTCGGACGACGCATAAAAGATGGTCAATCCTAGTTCTACAACAGCCTTCACATCCTCGAGACGTAACTCGCTTTTCGCCTTTATGAAACTGCAAGGTATATTTTACTCAGGTAAGAAGTAGAATCAAACCAAATAGATTCAGAAACCTTAACAAAAAAACACAAGAGTAATCAACCCTTTTCTTCTGAGTAATTTGTTTGTTTCAAGCTCATGGTACGTGAAAAGAAACCATAATTAGCTGATTACTTTGTGCAAACAAGATAAACATTGTTGGCATATATCGTGTCGAGTAAGAGTTACTTAAGTCCATGTTTGCTTATTTCCCAGTTGGTAACAGATAAACGATGGCCATACTTTGTAAGAGAATAACATATATGGAATAGTCCGTCTGTCGCATTCATTTGTTTACCTAAATAATTGGGACGAAGGGAGTAACTAACAGCAAACATCCGAAACATAAGCGAAAATGAAAACGTGATTTAGCAAAGGGACTAAGCTAAAGATGGTAATTTAGCAAGCGAAAAAAGTACTCCCTCCGTCCCGGTCATTTGTCGTCCTTTTCCTTTTTGCGGGTGTCTCAGTCATTTGTTGTGCTTTCTATTTTAAGATTGCATTTTATAAGCAATTTGATCATTCACTCCCAATTTAGTCCACTTGTCATCTTACAATTGGCACCCTCATTTTTCCTCGGTCTTTGTGCCAAAAACAAAAGACAACAAAGGACCGGGACGGAGGGAGTAGCTTAAATCAGAAAAAAAGGGTTAAAAGTGTTGAGAATGTTGAATATGAGTAGTAGAATGAAAAGAATAGGAATCTAGAATTCCATAATAATGGACCATGAAATGAGATATTCATATTCCGTATGATTCAGAATAAATGAGATTCAAAAAAAGATACATAAATTAGAGCAACACAAGACAGTAAGAATATACTAGTAGGAAGCACAATTATATCCAGAATTAATAATTAAAAACAAAAAAAAGGAGGGAAAAAGGGGAACAGACAGGTCGATGAGGGAAACCCATTTGAGAGAAGAGTAAACAGAATCAGGATCTCCGGGCAGATAAGAATCCTTGACCGAAGTGAGCAGTTTGGCAAAGGAATCCTTCTCTTTGTTGGTCTCCTCCACCAATGGAGGCGGTAACCATGCGTTGTACAAATGCATTTTTGAGAACCAACTTGTGTTGCTGTGTGTTGTTGCTTCAATTAATTAAATAAATAAATAAATAAACTAAGATGGATGGTATATATAAATAAATAAATAGTGAGATGAGATGAGATGAGATGTCTTTCTGGGCAAGAAATAATATGAGGAGGAAGAGGAGGAGGTTTGCTTGTCGTCGTCGTCGTTGTTGTTTTTAAATGGGAAATCAGAAATGGGAGACTTTGTTGTTCTTCAGTCTTTTAACTCATCAGAGTCTTTCATTTCATGCTTTGTCGTTTTTCTTATTTTTCTTATTTTTTTACTTTTTACTCACCAACTTAAAAAGAAAACCGAAAATCCCCTAAATTCTCTTAGTTTTTCCTCCAAAAGACATTTAACTAAATAAGGCAATAAGTAAAACTTTATTTCATTACACTATTATATTTTCAATGAATATATTCTTATAATTAAACTCTAATCATTTAAGTAAATTCATAATTATGATTTTTTCATTAAAATAAATTAAAATTCGTTTTAAATTATAAACTATAAGTTGCTAATTTTTTAATAAAGCAATAATATATTACCGTAGATGTTGCTAATATAAATTTTTTAATAATGCAATAATATATTACTGTAGATAATAATTTGACACATATTTAGTATTAATTATTAGTTTCGTGACAAAAAAATTCATTTAAAAAAAAAATCCACTTTAACTTAATACTCTTTAATTAGTTTTCCATTTCAAATTTTTTGTTTCATATCAAAAGACAAAAGAGGGAAATATTAAATATTTATGGTGTGCAAATTTAATACACTAAAAAAAATAAAAACTCTATATACCACGCAATGACGCGGGATCTGTACTAGTTAATAATTAAGGAAATGCAGGTAGCAGAAAAAAGCAGAAAGTAACATGTAGATTTGGGGTGGTTTCCGTTTGGGTAGGTGGAAAGATAGAGATTTGTTTCTTATGTTTTTTTGTCTTTTTTTTTTTGCTTTTGATTTGTTTGAGTAATATAGTACTTGTAAGTTGTATGGGTGCTTTTACTTTTACCCTGCTTTTTAAAATGAATATTAGTGAGTTTAGGAATATACAAACACGTGATGCGTTGCTGCCTTCCCTTTCTTTTTTGATGCATTGTTGCCTTTCTTCCTTTCCTTTTCACCTCATTAAACCACTCACAACCTCCACCACCAATGCTCTCAATGCTCAGTGCTGAGAATGCTGACTATGTCAATACGTCAATCCCAATGTCTTCCATTTAACCTTCTTTCCGCTTTTCCCTTCATTTTATTTTATTTGTTGCTACTAGGATTTTCATTAACACAAATTCTCGTTGAAGACGGACATTATCCGTCACAAGCTGAAAACGGATAGTATCCCTCTCACAATATGCAAGTTGCATTATCCATGTGATGCTTCATTTCACCCCACTTACTTTCCCACTTGCTTTATTGTGAGAGGCTAGTATCCGTCTTCAGCTTGTGACGGATAGTTTCCGTCACAAGCAAGACGCTTTGTTTCACTAATTTCCTCACTTCAAAATCCTTAAAATCATCTTATTATACAAAGCTATATCAAATATTTAAAATAAGTAATGAGTGCTAACTGAATTGATGGTTATATGGTTGAAAGCAGTAGGAATTAACAAGTGGATTAAACCAAAATTAGTGTACATCTGTTGGCTTGGAATATAATTATCTACTTTATGTTTTAGTTGAACCACAAAGTAATCTAGTGTGTACATAAGAATCAAGACATTTGCTACTTAGATTTGCGAAGAAATGAAAAATTCCAATATCATTCAAAATAGATGATCGGTTCACCGCTTGATGTACTCCATTCTTTTCAACGTTTCAAAAGCTACGCAGATATTTGCTGAGCCATGAAGCAAGGTTTTTGGGGTTAGTCGGCATTGGGCTTTTTAGGGCCTCGTCAGAGACCCAAGCCAGGTAGGAAATCGGGTTGGTCTTCGGGTTAGTCGTTTGGTCAGCTCTAGTGCCGATACATAGGCTACAAGGTTGTCACTCTAATCTTCTTTTCGGTTTCCCTCCGATTAAAGTTTAGTTGCTAGGAATTTGGCTAATTTTCATTTTCCCCATATCGGCCCATAAATGTATGTTAGCGGTGATCCATGTAAGACAAATTTCGAGCCATAAGTGTCTTAATGGTGAAACTTTCGAGACTCTGATGCTCAATAACCGACCATATATATAAATAACAGAGATAAATAAAAGAGGCGATACCATTATTCGTGATTACATATGAAGTGTCGTCTTCACTACTTTTACTCTAAGTGGGGTATATAAGAGATAGAATAATGGGTAATATCATTACAGACCCTTTGACTGACATACGGTTGTACAAATAAGGGTCATTCGATGTGGAGGTCTTTCGGCGTTTACGGTGGCCGTGCCTTTGGTCTCAAAAGTCGGAAATTTATCTATCATTAATATGCCCCCAATTGAGTTGAATATTTATACGTAGGTTCGATGTCCTTTGACGTGTCCCATTTTGGTGTCGATTGTCCCCCTTCCCTTCACTCATTTTGAGCCTAAACTGCATATTTTTAGAGTCATTTTGAATGTTATTTCAACTTTAATCATCATTTACCTCTCAAGATCTTACGCTGCAGCTTTCGTTTGAATGTCATTTCACCTTTCTTTATAAGTCGTTTTGAATTTCATTGATCAACAACTTTCGGCTATGCCTATAGCTTAAGCTTGACAACAAAGGGGTTCAGTTGAGTTTTTGACTTGGAAACTTCAAATGTTAAGTGAAAGCTCATGATCAAACTGAACCCAAGCTGAGCCCGAACACACCATGACTCGCCTTAAAAGCTTGTGTTAAGCTCATTATTTTTTTAATCAATAATATCTATTTAAATTATATCAATTTTATGATAAATTACTTAAAATATTAGTTTAGAGAAGAAAATAACACAAAAAAAATGTTATTTTAAGCTAATAAGAAGAAAAAAATACTAGTTTGAGTTGAAATTTTTAACTTAAAATTGACGTTATAATGAAAATAATAATTGTCAGAAAAATGGCATTTATGCATAAATTGAGTTCGGGTTTGGACTCGTAAAATATCACATGTGCCGATCCAAAGCCTTAATTTCAAGAGCTCATGGAGTCATGGAGTCATGGATAAGCTTGAGCTCAGCTTGACATAGCTAAACGGTCACGCATATTTTCACTTTGGGCCTTGGGGCTTATTAAAAGAAGTAGAATAGCCGAGGCACTACATAGCTAAACCCAGCATCAGACCACCTCCAGTCCTCCACCACCACCACCTTCCCGGCTTCCCCCCTTCTCCGAACCTCCCCAACGAAGCAGGCAGTTGAAAATCAATCACATGACATGGATGCATACGGCTCACTTCTGGAGCGAACCCGACTACCCCAACCCTCACTCCAACGCTATGCCGTCATCCAATTATTCGACAAACTCGCTTCCAATCCTAACTCCGAACCTAGTTCCGAAGCCATCATTCAATGCCTCCACTCCAACTCCGCCGCCGTGGTGGACCAATCAGTTCGCCATCTCTGCCGCCTAGTTAACCACTCTAAGCTCACCCACTCCGCCGCACTCCTCCACCTCATCTCCTCCCTCCACGTCACCTCTCCTCGCTTCGTCCCTCTCTTCGTTAAAGCCATCGGTTTCCTTCTTCGTCTCGCCTTTCGGAATAACTCTCTCCCGTTTGTCTCCCTTCATTCTCTCGACAATCATCCCTTTATTCAGGTACATATACCGACATACCGACAGTTGAGGCAATCTCTTTTCCGTACTTTTTATTATCCCCTCTCCCTCCAAAATTTATTTTAAATTAGTTGTCCCCCATCTAAATTTAGTATGTTAATATTGGCCCTAATTTGTTAACTACCACTGTATAAGGTTGTTATTTTACCGTTATTCCTTAAATTCTGTACATAATAGAAACTGGGCAGTAAAAGTGGAATAGAGGGAGTACGACTTAATTGATCATTTTGTATTACAGGTTGTTTTGTGTCGTCCAGAGGTGCGAGATGAACTTGTGCAGCAGGTTGTATTGTTTGTAATGCATGCTGACAAGTGTAGGTTTAATCAAGCTTGTGACTACATAAGGCCGTTGTTAACGTATTCTATATCGACAATATCTTCTTCTGGTTCATCGTTACTGTCATTCCTCACCCATGTGGTATCATCATTGGTATCTGTGTACTGCTCTTTGCTCCACGACACCGATTCCCTTTTCGATATGTTGGTTGCCTGCCTTAGATGTTTTCCTTGTTCTTCTGCAGAGGTAACTTGCTTTACTTTAGACTGCCCAAGTGGATTGGTAATTTGAAGAGTTTTATATTCATTAATGTAATTCTGTTTTTGACAGGATCAAATGAATCTTGTGATTTTTGCCGAGCTCTTGGTGGATGCTCATATAGTGAAGCTACAGCGCATGCTGAACTCGGGACTGGTACTTTTCTTTCCTCTTGTTGTACACATTTCCGCTGTTGTTCATTGAGTCACCTGCAGCAATGCTGTTGTTTTTCTTCTGTCAGATGGGACATGAAGCCCAATTGGCGGGAATACAATTGCTGGATGATCTTCTAACCTTATGCATGGAGTTTGAACACCGTTCTATTGGGAGCAAACCCATTCTTAGTCTATCAAGGAGATTGTTGAGTGATCACAAGAAGCTTGGACTACGTTTTGTCCCGGAGTTATTCCAACCAGTGAGATCCCTCTTTATTATTCTCGCTCACCTTGAACTTGAGGATGAAAAATTATTCATTTTGGAATTCCTTGCATTTATTCTCAAATGGGATGTTCAAGATGGTAAGCACACTCCCATCTTTTGGTTTGTTTCACAAGTTAACCTACAGAAAGTCTAGTTGAAATCATTTTGATTAGAAGGTTAGAAGCTTCTTTTTGTTTATTGACGTATTTGAGCTTCTATGCTCTTCTCTTCTGCCTTCAAATACGAATGTTACAATCTTCGAGCTTCTATGCTCTTCTCTTCTGTCTTCGCAAATGATCATTTAAGTCATTAAGTATCTCTCTTTTTTTTTTTAGAAGGCAAGAAAACTTGGTTGATCTCCTAAAATAGGACCAACCATCTCATACCTTAACAATGCAGGAGGAGAAGAAAATAACCCCAAAATCCTTAAAACTGAAGGTTCCATCATTGAGGAGCCTGAAAACAATACATCTCATAATAATTTTTTTGCAAATGTTACGTCAAATCTTTTATCCGTGTATAACTTACTTAAATTCCCGTGTTTCACAGATGTCTGATTCTAATAACTTACTTAAATTCCCGTGTTTCACAGATGTCTGATTCTAACTAGTATCTTTAATCAGTTACTAATTGTCACATTGCAGACAAAGCTGTGAGCAAAGCTGCATTTGACCTATGTGAACTGCGTTTGTTCTTCTTTCCTGTCATCAGTTTGATGTCATCTCCGTCAAAATCTGTTAAACAAGCAGCATCTCGGTTTATTTTGTTGTTGGAAAAGCTCCTTGGAAATGATCTGGCTCCACTGGAGTACAACATATTTGTTCAAAGAGAAGTTGTGCATGTTAGCAAACCTGAAACAATCATCTTCAGGCTTCTGCGGCATCTGTGGCTTCAGGTAAATACATGATTTATTGCTCTATTCTATTGTGGCTGGATTTAGTAAACAAACCCTTGCTCGTGGAGGAGGGTGGATGGTCGAAGTGTTGGACACATTTTTTTTAGTATATCAAGAGTTCTCCCTTTGACGAACTTGTCATGTTAAAGGATTAATTTTGTAGTTGTAGAAGTATGTGATATTTTTTTAACCCTAGGCATTATTCGTCCTCGATGTTGGCTTTCTGCCAATTTAACAAAAACTCAATTATCGAACCAAATGATTATTGTTGATAAATAACATACTAACTAAATGAAGTTTCAATGGACTATTGATTGCAATTCTTTCCTCAACTTCAGTCATCTAGACTTACTCCCCTCTGTTTTGTTTGATGGTTAGAGTCCTTCTTGCAGGATTTACCTTGCGGTTCCTTCTATCTGAACGTATTTTCTTCAAGCAGACATAACATTGCTCTAGAGAATGGATCCTCATCTTGGATATATCAACTCAAAGAATATGCTTCATGGAACTCTGGGAGACAAAAATCTTCCGTGTCTGTATCATCAACAGCGGAACTTATATCACCTGGTAAAGCTCTTAAATATTCCTTCCTTCTTATATGCAATCAAAGTAGTTCCGTTGCTCATGTTCTCTGCTGCATGTAGAGATGCCTTTGCTACTAGGTGCAGTTGTTGCGAGTCTGGTTATGCATCATTCTTTGGAATTCTCTGCATTAGACTTGTTAGCTTCCCTTGGAGAGATGGAACCGAAACTTGGCGTTACCTTGTTGCTAGGAGTTTTATACTATAGCAATTTTCTAAGGGAGACACTCAAATGTAGTACTGATATGCTGGTACACCTTCTGATTTATATAATTATCGTACAAGCAATGCTCATAACTTTGACATTTCAGTTCATTGGAGTTGCTCTGAGTTCCTGAAATTCTATATTCTTGCAGCTAAAACTACTGAAAGTGCTTCCTTCTCTTGCTTCACACTCTGCAATGCAACCGCTGATAGTTCAGACTGTATTACCTATGCTTCAGAAGGATTCAGATCGGTAAGCAAATATGAACTGTAATTAATTGGAATAACAAACAACCACGTACTATTGTGCTACCAAATGAGCCTTATCCCATCAAATTTCTGTGGGCTTATGGAATGAGCATCATTTGAAGATGCAATAGTTTCTGTCTACTTTGATAAATTCTTTGTCATTGAACAAGGATATACATTTGAAAGTCTTTTTTTGTCTTTATGATGAACACTTATCTGCAGGATCTTGTATGCTACAGCACTTCGTTTGTTGTGTAAAGCTTGGGAGATGAACTATAAGGTCTTTGGGACTTTGCAAGTAAGTATCTTGTCTCCGTCTGTGCACTCATTTAAGATGCTGTGTTCCATCTAGTTGCTGAAGCATATAACTTACTATTGAGCCATGGAAGTTCCATGAGGTTTTGAGAGACCAAGAGATGTATCAGCTAGTCAGATACAAGGCTTGGAAACTATGAAAAGTGATAAACTCATGACATAGGGTATGTAAAGTCACAAGTAAACACAGACAGGGAGAGCTATGTTACTGTAATGATTTACCCTCTTGTACTCTATATCTGCTGTGGAAAGATTTAACGAGCTATGCTGCAGTATCTTTCTCTATTTGCATCACATGTCTAGCAAAAATATTTCAGCAATTCCGCTGCAGTAATTTGACATGGAAGCCTGACTGATCTTTGATAGCATGTATATTTTTTTTGTAGGTTTTTCTGCTGCCTGAATGTTTCAGGGAATTCAGATCTGATCGAACAGTTGTTATAAGCATGGCTGCTTGCCTTCGTGATATATGTAGGCAAAACCCTGATAAGGGTATTGAGCTGATACTGTCTATTGCTGTATGGATTTTTTGCTACTTCCATAAGCGTTTGACATTTTTATTTATACTTTGTGTTCTATTTCTTTACAGCTCCGTACCTTAATGATTTCTTCTTACATTGAAATCAATAGGGGTGCATTGAGTGCCGTGATGCTGTAGTTCAAGCTCTGGGATTACAGAGCCTTGGTTTTCTATGTGAAGCTGATGCAATTGGTAAGCACTTAATCCACATGATTATTCACTAGGGAATAGGGATAGGGATTTAAGTATGTAGCACCCTAGACTTGACAGACCTATGAAGTCTGGCCAGGGAATAGGAAAAGTCACACTACTGCTGTAAGCCAACTTCAAAGATGATTGATTAAAAATGAAGCAAATATAGTAATGCTATGAAAAGAATATGCGAGGATACCCATTGAAACACTATATCTAGCCCTTTTGTATGTGGCAAGATGTCTTGAACTACATTTATCAGGTCTTCAGTCCCTTTCTTTACTCTTTGTGTGGGAGGGATTTGGACTGCAGAAAAGGTGTTGTACAAGTTCCATTGTTTGGTTAGCAAGTTAGTTTGTCAGGATAGGGAGGGGAGGGAGATGGAGTGATCCATTTTCCCTCCTACAATACATATTAAAATCCTTCAGAAATCCGAACTAGGAAAGATTTGAAAGTAAAATGACATTGACCCATAAGTCCATCCGCCCCGTGTTCCCTCTCCCTCAATGTGTTTCCGAACAAAGACTTATTGTAGTATTTCGTATAATTGTTTCATAGCCTTTTGGTTACGATCTCAAATTGCTTCTCTCTACCCAGATTTTTATACTGCGTGGGATGTCATTGCAAATCATGTGAAGGAGTACTTGGCGGAACCAGTTGTTGCGTATAGGTAACAAACGGTCTTTGCACAACTATCCTTTTTCTGTTGGGTTCTTTGCATATGTTTAAACTGGGGGGCTCCATGCCTTTGTCAGTTTGTCCTTTTGTTCATTTCCAGTCACGTATTACGACCATATACTCCTTATTCGTGGCCCTTTTTAGGGACTCCTTAGGAGGAGGCGAGGAGCGTTCCTCTAAATTGTGTTTGTGCATACCTTTGCAGCTTATGTACACTTTTGAGATGGGGATCTATTGATGCTGAAGCTTACACAGAAGCTTCTGGGTCTGTCTTGCAATTATTGTGGAATATTGGAAGTCATATATTCCCTTCCATGAACCCACTTTGGAAGAAAGCTCGGATCAATGCCTTTGTGGCAATAAACTATTTTGAGGTTAATCTGGACCTTTTGTATAAATGATGCACACTTGCCAGTTTTGATTCTAATTTGCTTTGTATTCCAGTTTTTACTTGCTTTTCTCATCGCTTTTGTGCCTTGATGAAACTCTGTTTTAGCAGGCGTCTAGAATTATGGCGCACACTTCTCAATTTTGATTCTAAATTGCCTTGTTTTCCAGTTTTTATTTCCTTGTTTTCCAGTTTTTATTTCCTTTTCTCATTGCTTGTGTCCTGCTTAAACTCTGTTTTAGCAGGTGTCTCAAATTCAAAATAGCTTGCCGGATCTTATGGTCAAGTGTATGGAGTTGCTGGTTAGTGAGACTGATGTTGACATTCTGAAGGTGATTGGAGAACTTAAAACCAAGATTATAGCATATGAGCACAGGTATTTTCTTGTATATGGGCATCACCCTCATGGCGTCGTTTCGTATATGGACGTCACTTCTATGATTTCTTTTTGTACATGAGCGTTATCTATTTGGCGTCCCTTAATTATAGATCTGGGTTTAGTTGCTTCACTCATTACTGCAGCTTCTGTGTGGACTTACTCGTTTGCGACCTTTTGCAGTACGAGACGAAGAATGATCAGTGAGAAAAAAGCCCCAAGAAGCAAAATTGAGAAATTATTAGATGTATTTCCTCGCGTGGTTTTCTCTTCAGGTAATTGAAGGATACTTGCATGTGAAAGTCCCCAAACATATCATAAAATTGTACTCGTATATAGTATCTACTGTATTTTTTCTTTGTAAATATAGTCCCTTATTTTGAGGCCCTATTCTTTTTCAGTCGCTTGTTCGGTGGCTGACCTATATATAAAGGCATATCATATATTGAAATTAAGGGTCTTTCAAATGACACAAATTGCAGCAGAGCCATTAGGTAGTAACCAGTCCTATAAAAACTCTGACACAGTTCAAAATGTAATATTTAAGTTGGAGGGAAATCAATGGACCAATCTTATTACACAGCATTTGGTACATAATTTGGTTAGTTAGGTCCTCAAAAGCCAAGCTACTGGTTAGCTAAACTGCTGTACAGTTGTTGATATATTTGTTTGGAAACACGACATCTTCATCAGATTGAATTAAGTGGAACTTTACTGTGAATGTGACCTCTATCTCACCACGTTGGAGTTTTACTTTGTACTTTGACATCAAGTTTTTCATATGCGAGCTTCTCTTTAATGGCGTGGATCTTAATCACCTCTCAGTTACCTTGGTGTCATTCCAAATATATATACACTTGGATAAGGATATTAATTAAGGGACACCAAGGGGGTGACACCCATGCACAAAAGATATCATCGAGATGACAGCCATGATGCTGCCTTCATCCGTTTTTGATAATTGTACTTTGTCAGTTTGTCCATTTTCGTAGAGGTTTAACTTCTATCGTAACCTAGGAAAGTAGAAGTTTCGAAAGGTTGACATTTGTTAACTGGCCTTATTGGCTAAAATTGACTTGATTCAACATGGTGTGGAAGAGTGCTGAGATAGAATTTGATTTCCCTTTTTGATTTGGGTTTTGACTGTAGTCTATACTATGAAGATGAAGTCAAGTTGCTTAAAATACAAACAGATTAAGAGGAAGAAATAGGGAGAAAAGAAACACTTGGAGTAGTCACTACTTACTGTGTGTCTGTTACATAACCCAGGTAGATGTAACCCACAAGACATGCCTGGTGCTGCTCTGTTTTGCCTGCCCTTTACTAACAAAGATTTTACACGAGGAAATTTGAAAGTAAGATAATTTACTCATGCACGTGTTGTAGTATTATTATGTTACTGTGTTTGGCTCAATGAATCTATTTGGTGTGTACAGAATGCAGATGATGTTTTTGATAAATATCACAACATTGTGAAGGAGGTATCGGGGTCGCTTCATCTGTCAAGAAACACTCTCCTTGCACTTCTTTCGTTGCAGTCGTGGAAATCCTTAATGAAGCGTTGGCTAAAAGATTATGATTGTCTTCTTGTAAAAGCATCGTCCACTGACTTTGATAGAACATCAAAGGCTGCTAATAATATCCTTAAGGTTGTATTTGTGAAATATATCTAGTATTTTTTCTAATTGTACTTGTATTGTTAGACAAAAGCAGAAGAGAAGTAGTAAAAGAAGTAAAACAAAATCTATCACCTTGTTGAATGTTGGATGTTGTCTGTTTGCCGTTTCAGGATATGATAAACCTTGCTGAAGATTCAATCCCTAGAATGGCAGAAAATATTTCTTTCGCAATAGGTGCATATTGTTTGGTGAGTTGTTTCTCAATTCTTACTCCCTCCGATTCTTATAGCCCCACTTTTTATGATTTATGAGGACTATTTTAAACAAATGGGGCAAATCAGGATAAGTGATGTAGGAGCATTTGGACTATTTTAACGTAGGAGTATTTTCTTGAATATGTCGCATGGTTTGGTGTTCGATTTGGTTCGACTGATAATGTTGAAATGACATTATGCTGCCATCCAGTATAGGTCGCATTGCTAATGCTTGGGGAAGAATACATGTGCACATCCTTATCTGGTAGTCTCCCTCTTGTCTGGGTTATGAGACAATAGCCACAGAGTCAAAAATTTAGAAACCATGCAATTCATAAAATTGATGCAAGTATTCATGCTAGAGCAAGATTTTTTTGGTACGTGTATGTGAATAAGCTTCATTAGAACCATGCCATTTTCGCACGCTAATCTATCCTGTTATCTTACATAGTTACATTCCACTTCTAATGGAGTCAAAGACGTATTTTTCTTTGATTTGGATTATGATGGAATAAAGCAAAATGCTCTCTAAAATGGTTACATTTTTTTGTTTTGTTTGTGAAGTAGCTTTTGCTCATCAGGATACCACAACTTCAATAGGCCTCTATGTGTTAGGTTGTTAGCAAAGGGAGTAAGGCTGCGTACATCAGTCGCCCTCACCCTATTCAACCTTTAATCCTTTTCCATCCAACTCCTCTTACCCTATTTCGCTTTTGTTCCATTTCCCTATCTTTTCTCTTGATTTGCAAGAGCGGAGTATTTGTAAGTAGTCTTGGCTAGGGGCTCTCAGCACTCTTTAGTTTTACTAGTCAAATTCAGTAGTTGAAATATTGAATTATCTCGTTTGTTATGCAGAAGATAATCTTTATTTCCACTCTTAGTTTATAATGACAAATCTTGTAAGAGCGCGGTCTCACCATAAAGTTATGATCATGCCTCTAAAGACGGGTTATGTGTGTGTACTACTTTACAAGGTAGATTGCGAGACAAGTGCCAACTGTCTTGTGTAGTACTCCCTCCGATCCAGACAAATGGTAACATAGGGAAAAATGGGTTATTTAAGAAAAGGTGGAGAAGTGAGGTGTAAAGTTGGAAGCTTTGAATGGGGCTACAAGAATAATGTATTGTGTAATTAAACATTGAGTGAGTGGGTGGGTGGGCCATTTGATGGCAATTGGCAAACATGTAAATAGGTAGTGTATCATCCGTTTTAGGTAAGTGTTACCATTTGTCTGGATCGGAGGGAGTATATTGGACCTTGCGGTCCCCAAAAAGAATGTTTTGATCTGACACTTTCTGTACACGATGCGTACACTCTACTCTACACTATCCTACTACACCTTATATTGACACTTGCTTCTAATACTTGTATAGCGTCAGAGTAACATAACCCTATAAAATATCACCAACGACGTGCTGTAAAAAAAATACAAATATACTCCCTCTGTCCCGGTCATTTGTTATCTATGCGTTTTGGCACAAAGAGCAAGGAAATGACAAAAAGGAGAGAAAAATAATGATAAGTTAAAGAGCTCCCTCACATGCCACTTGCCCGCTTCATATGTCCACAGTGAGTCCACTTGGCCACTTGTGTAAAACTTACTAAAATTAGAAATAGATAACAATTGAGTAATACTTCCTAAAACGTAAGTAGATAACAATTGACCTGAACGGTGGGAGTATAGCATGCCAGCGGAAAGTATACACTGATTACATTTTAATAAAAGCCTTTAAAGTTGGACCTGTCGGAAGGGGCATTATTGAGCATGCGAATGGGATAAAAAACCAATATATATTCTTTATTGGCTTGTGACTTGTTTAGACTAACACCTTTTTTAATTCTTTTCAGATCTTGCCTGCTTCTGCCCATGCGGTCAAAGTGACTGCTTCGAAGTTCTTAATGGGTTGGCTTTCCCAGCACGAGCATGAGCACCGCCAATGGTCAGCGGCGATTGCAATTGGTGCAATTTCAAGTTGCTTGCACGCAACTGATCGTCAACAGAAACTGCAATGTGTCAGTGGGCTTTTTGAGGTAGATAATTGTATTTTTAGGGAAATTCATATTAGGTGCTTCATTTATAAGTGCGACTTTCTGGTTAACATTTCACTGCTTGATGTTTTCCTTCCTGACTTTTCTTTTTCCTGATAATTATAGAGATTGCATCAGCTTTCTGGTTAACACAATTCAGATTTGTTTACAAATTACAAAAACCGTGCGCCTTGTCTCTACAGATCCTTGTAGCGTCATACGCCTTTTAAGCCTAAGCCCAAGAGGCACTCTTGCTGATATATAGAGTTGTGGTTTTGAACATTTATATGTTACCTCTAATGACAACTGCATCTGTGACTGTGTGAGTGCCCTAACTCTCAAAAAACAAACACACCCGTAAAGTCGTAAACTGTTGAACTGAAGTAAACAGTAAATAAGCGAAAAATGTTTTTCTTGTCCAGTTTATCACCCTACAGTCTACACCTCTTTCGAATACATTCTTCCTTATGGACCATAATTCCATAATTATCACTACAGTTATGATGGTATATGCTATTGTTATTAGACCGTTTGTCTAATCATTTGCAGCTGGACGCTCTTGTGACGGGTCACAAATTGTGACACAGGAGATGTGACCATTTTATGATAAAAAGTAACCATTTACAAATTCTTATTTATCAGATAATGATTGCATTTTATCATAAAATGGTCACATTTCTTCGTCACAAGCTTGTGACGCGTCACAAATGAGATTTTGTGATTCATTTGTTGCTTTTGCCAAATAATTCCTTGGTGGTTGAAAAGCAGTAATTAAAATGAATGATGTAACAGTCTTGTTTCCCTTCTGTTGTATTCAACATTTCTCAGGTGTCATGTCAGAGCAGAAGTAGCTTTGTTAAAGGGGCTTGCAGTGTTGGTCTTGGATTCGCGTGCCAAGATCTCCTTACCAGAACGGCTAGTGATGAAAGCGCTCCTAACAAGGATAACTACACTCTACAGGAGAAATCTCTTCTAGGAAAGATTGTCAGGGATTTATCATCAGCTATAAGTCATGTTTCTCAAATATCACCTGATCTTTTGGAGAGTCTTCACGAGTACAAGGCTTCGGATATGGACTATGATTATGTTGATAGCAGTTGCATATTAGTGCTCAATAACTGTGATGACGTGGATGGTGATATATGGGGTGTTGCTGGACTTATCCTAGGCTTAGGCTTGTGTACTAGTGCACTCTTCAGAGTTGGGTCTTATGATGCTATCCGCAGTATAAAATTACTGTGCACATCTTTGGTTGCTAATGTCAGCTCTTTAGTTTCAGATTTCAATTTTGATGGTCCAAGTATGTTGTTATCCATTGGAGCTTGTCTGGTGCTTCCAACTATTGCTTCATTTTGTCGAAGAGTGGACATGATGCATGATGATGAGTTAAATGATGCATTGTCGTCCTACGAGAATCTCACCTCAAAACTAATTACAGTCAAAACATCTAACACCTTGTATCAAAATCTTTTGATGGCATCATGTGTTGGAGGCGGTGCTCTACTTGCTTCCATTTTGGGAGAAGGATTATTCCCCTTAGATCCTGAACGGGTTCAAAACTTGCTTGAATTGTTCAAAACTATCTACTCGGCCTCCTATCCTGACCTTGTTCATTTAGGTGCTTTTCTTGGGGTGGTAAACACAATGGGTGCTGATGCTGGGTACTTGTTTTATCAATGTTCTTCAATTGTTCCTCAGACACTCTATAACCAAAAGGTATTTATGACAGAATATTCTGATTATTTACTTCATTTTTCATTCGCTTACACACTTCATCAATATGCCAGGAATCATCTGATATGGATACTCCTCTACTCTCAAGGTTATCTTTTGTGGAAAATCTGTCGGGTTTAATGCAAGATATGTTTCTTGTTGTGCAACAACCTGATGCCAAGCAACTTCAAGCATATGCAGCATGGGCAATTTCATTTCTTAGGGAGCATCAATGGTCTAAAGAGGTCCATGGAATCTATGGTAGGGTTGATGATAATACGGCTAACTCTAAGACTTTGGATCAAAGTTTCTCCAAGGATGCAACTGTTGTGAAGCTGTCCTCATGGCTGATGCAGTTAGATTATACGAAGGTAGGTTGACTGACTCATTGCTCCATGTAATTGACGATTGGGGATTACTCTAGGTCTAGAACTTAAACGGTTACTTTTTTAGCTGCAATTACCATGAAGCTATAATTAATCAGGAGTGAAAGAAAAATGAGTAGTCAACTTTCATCACATACAAATCTTCTGTGCTAGGACAACTATGAGTAAGCATGACTTTTAAAAGAACTGTAAGATCAAATTAGCGCAATCGGCAATAGCAAAACTTGGTGACCATGTGCATTTTTTGTTCTATATTTATCTCAGAGAATATTTATATTGAACATCAAGTGTGAAACTTTAAACAAAAATCATACTACCTCCAATCCACACCAAACTACCCATCCACTTTTTAAATCAAACTTGCTAAATATTGACCTTGATTATATTAGTCAAATTTTAGAAATTTATATATAAAATGGACATATTTCACTTTTGTTAAAGAAAGAGATTTCGGAGAGTTATAATTTTGACTCAAAAAATAATATATAAATGAAGAAAAACGTGGTCAAAGTGCGAGACGGTGACAAGTGAAATGGGTAGTTTGGTACTTTTGTGTGGATTGGAGGTAGTATTAAATTTGATACTCCTTATAAAATAATAAGAAGAATACATTCATGGGAGTTACTTGCGAGGGAGAGAGGTTGAGAGTACCTGTGAATTGACTCTTTTTTTTTGCATTTTTATTCAAGTGTCAGGTACATGTCAACGCAGTAGCTGCTGTCTTGAGATGTCTTACAAAGGCCCCTAGGTTGCCAGAGTTTGACTGGGGAGCTGTTATTCGACGCTGCATCAAATATGAGTCTCATGTAGCTGGCTTACCTCATGGTTCGTCCTGTGACAACAAAAGCTTGCTTGAAGAATGTCTACAATTCTCAGTAGCTCATGCTAGTAAATTTGGCTCCCTGTTAAATTTGCTTGATGACTTGACCTGTCTCTCAAGGTTCCGCACACTTGACATTGTTATGCAGTCTTGCCTGGTCTTTCATCTCCCTGATCTAATGAGGATATTTTCGAGTTCTAGAAATCATATGTTACTACAAGACATGCATGAATTCCTGTCCTCTCCAATTTATTCTGACCAACAGAACACTAGACAGAAAAGGTTTCTTCAGCTCGCTTTCTGGAAAGCTCTTGCCAAATGTGTCAAGAAACCTTCCGAGGACACTTCAGAATACCTGTATGACATGGAGAAATGTGTGGAAGTTCTTTTCAAGTTGTTGCCAGAGTCACCTTGTGCCACCTCTCCTAAAAAGGAGCAGATGCCTTGCCTTTTATGGCATGAATCAATGGCATGCTTGAGCAACACTAGACAAGCTTGTTTGATGTCCCTTTTGCAGGTACGACTTTTCCTCATATCGATTTTTATTCCTAACTGACATAGTGAGATGGTGCATATTGCTATTGTTTTTTCCTCAGAGTTATGGTTTCGCGCGTGAAAATGTGATTAACATTAATTTGAAATTATTCAATTGGTTGGTTGGGAACTAACTGATGCACTACCTCAGCTTTCACCAGTTGATGAACTGCAAAGAAATAAGCTGTTTGGAACAGATCTGAAGAAGATGTTGTCATTGGCTAAGCTCGTGAAAATCGGTTCTATGCCATTGACTGAGCTTGGAAAGCTAAAATCATACATGATGTGCACAAAATCAGAAGGTCCGTTCGGTATAGTAATGTTTTGCTTTATCTGTAAAAATGATCTGTTTTTTTGGTGGAATGTAAGCTCTCATTAAAAGCACAATAACTATTACAAACTACTCATTTGCAACAATACATATCATATCTATTCTATCTTAACATAAGAAAGAAATAGAGCTGATCCATGCATGATCTGCCTGGGTTCCAGCATTCTTTGTGAACTCATTCAACCTCACCCGCAGACCCTTCGTAATCTCCTTGATAATACTCTCTGGTCTTCTGACCCTATCATGCAGTCTGACGTCATTTCTTTGAAATGATCTGTTGGTTTCATTACTAATTGAATTAGTTTTCGAAAATAATCAGGACCATTCTCATCTGCATGTAATCTGAAATTTGCCTATTTTATCGCTTAATAGGCTTACCTTTGAGACTTTGGCTCCATTCATAAATAATTAGTTCCTGATTAGTGTTACAGTTACAAATCCATAATTATTATGCTTTTACCTTTTGTCCCCGGCTTCTTTTAGTCATTATTTAATTCGCACTTTTGTGAAAAATTGTGGTTAGGGACATTGTTTTGAACTGCGTAAATGCTCAGTTAGTATTCATTTCTCAGACATTTTCTGCTTCGAAAGTGTGTTATAACAATGGTCAAATGAAACCTGTTTTGCGTGGATATGTGTGGGATTTCCATCAAAGGGGGGTAATTAAGAGAGCAGGAAGGTGAATGATTGAAGATTGCTACTTACTCTTTCCTTGGATGGCGAAAACTGACCATTTGCTCAGTTAATATCAATTAAGATCCTTACCATCCGATCTAACATTGATGAACTTGAAGTTTTGGGATTATTGAGCCATTGAGAATGTTTTGGGGTCTTCTGCTGGTTCGGTGGTTTGTCTAATAGACATTTCTATATAGTGGGATATGGTGGTGGTGCTTGATTGTTAAACCTGCATACTTCTATATAGTGGTTCGAATAGCAAATAAAGGCTTCTGGATGATGGTTATGGGTAGGGAAGTATGGTGATTGGTTGATTATGGTGTACAATGTTTAGTTTGGTTGTCCAGAGACATGGCAGCAGGAGCAGTAACCTTGTCTGGTGATTGTGTGATGTTGTGGAGAGTTGGAGGAGGGGAGGGAAAGGAGGGATAGCGAGATAGAGAGATCAAGCGTTGTGAAATTTTGACACAACAATATTATTACATTATTAATTTATTACCACAAAGGTTGTCGCAATGACAGGGTATGAGGTGGTCGGATTTTGCATCCTTACCCTTCCGTGTTTCATTAACACCAGTTCTGGATCACCCATAATTAATGGTGCTTGGGAATTGCAACAAATTGATAGCTGTGCTATAAGTTAGAAAAATACACAATTTAGTGAGTTATGCTTGCTATATTACGTCATTTTTCAAAGCAAATTTAATTAGGTTAGTAGATATTGGGACAGTTTGTTGAAATGTATGTATTAGTAAAGAGGACAACTGGACAACCCTTATGTTTTCTCAGACATAGGGGTAAAGGCCTAAAGCTGGTTGTGTACATTTGATCCCTTAGAGCCCTACCTGCCATAGTTTGTTTTTTAAGGCATTAGGACTTTTTAGGAGTCATGTATTTTGCACTGGAGAATACTTTAGTTAGCAATCATTAAAAGAAGACAACATACATTCATATTCCAAATAAAAGGAATTCCTTATTTATTTTGACAAACAATGAAGATAACACGCATTCATACTTTGATATATTCACAGATATGTGGGATGTGCTGGTTGAAGTTGTAGCAGTGCTTCAAAATACAGAAGGCGCGAGGAGACAATGGCTTATTGATATTCTTGAAATATGCTGCATTACGAAGTGCCCGTCAACGGTAAGCAAACCTTTACTGTGAAAATCTATCTATTCAGCTGACGAGTCGCTCAATACTATATTGGTGCAGTGTGCACCTTTTATGATTTGGTTTGCGTACCAATTTGTCGTACTGAGCCATGCGTTGAGATAATTCTTAAATATGATTGAATGACGATTTTAATTCTCTCATGATGGCTACAAACCTCATACCTATCACGGAAATGGCTTAAACCTAAAAGGAAAAACCTGAAGTAGATCTGAAACTAGATTAACCCAACCTTACCCAAAATATCTCAACTGAAACAAAAACTTTGATAGCCATGTTCGTAATGACCCGAAAATGTTCTGAATCTAAAATGACTTCATAGCAACGCTCTAAAAATGATTGGGACCCGTTTTTAACTAAACCAAAGTGACAAATTTGTCTGGTCTAGCGACAATTTATCCAATGTGTATCAGATATATAGTCTGATTTGCACAGCAAATCAGCTAATGTTCGTTGAATGTCGGATTTTGTTGGTTATGAGTCGTGTGAGTTGTGACTAATCTAAGATGTCATTATTACTCAGGCACTTCATTTCATTGGTCTGCTCTCTGGTAGCTCCTGCAAGTATATGCCTTTCCTGATTACGGATCCCCAAGCTGTGCTACTTGATCTCCCAGTCACTCTTTCCTCCCTTCTTTTGACTCCCAAGTGGCGTTCAGTTGCCGAAACAGCCGTTTCTTATCTCTGGACCTCGACTCAGAGAATCTATGCATGGGCCACTTCTCTTTCATGTAATGGTGACCAATTCGGGTTGCACCCCATTGAGCCGAGTGAAAAGGACAGTTGTGATTTGCTTGTGAATGTCATGGTAGATGCCTGTTATAAACTGAGAGAATTTTTGCCGCTGAAAAACCAGTTGCAGCTGGTAAACATGGTTCAGCCGAGGCATGCAGACTCTTAATCGCACTTGAAAAATAATTAGTTAGTACAAGTTTAACTTAATTTATTTATATTATAAATTAGCAAAATCCAGTGCAATTATATTTTGTTTTTTAAAAAACTGTAGAATGTGATTTGTTCTTTGATATCAGTCTTACAATAATTCTTCTACAGAACGGTTTTACACAAAGGGTAAAACAATCAATTAATTACTTAATTCCCCTTGCTCTAATTACCTCCACTAAGGCACTAACTACCATGATTGGCTAATAAGGGCATTAAGGTATTTTATCAACGGTTTTACAATTTACAATGTTGTATTGTAAAACTGTTTCAGAAGAGAACAATTGAGAATTTTAAATCTTTTTGAATCCAATTCTAATTAGATATCGTATAAAACGCATTTCAATTTTTTGCTGGATAGTACGAACTTGATACAAACATTTTTTTTTTACTCGGGTTAGATAACTTTTTTTCTCTGGCACTACAAAAGATTTTTAATCAATGGGGAAACCCTATATCCGAAAGAGGAAATCTTTCTGTAACAGATCCGATATATATGTCAATCCTGTTAACTCGAAGAGAAATTAATAAAGAGTAGTCATAACATGAACGTCACTCTAAAATGTACCGTAACAACTAACAAGTATATGAACACCGTAAAAACACAAGTATTATCGTAAAATGAGGTGTCGCATGTTATCTACTAAACAGTCAACATATTTTACATACCTATATATAATAACGGCATCAACTGAAAAGGGAAAACAAACAGTAAAGGATGATGATGATGCAGGCTCATGAATGGGTTAAAGCTTCATCTACTGATTTCTCAGGCACACTCCCTCTTCCTCGTAGGTACTTATTCCACTTACTATTCCAATTTAAATCCATCATTGCCGCAATTTGCGGGAGCTATTGAGACACTGGCCTACTCTTGTTGTATTAATCCCATTTTTTGATTTTTGATTTTTGATTTTTGTTTTATATTGTTTGTTTCGTCAAGTGGGCACACGGCTGTTAATATAGGTGGTTCCAAAATTGTCATCTTTGGAGGTCTTGTTGATAAACGTTTCCTCACTGATTTGATCGTCTATGATGCTGGTATTATTATGCGAATAACCCTGATATCTTTTCATTCCGTTATCATTTTCTAGACATTGGGTCGTCGCCGGATTCTTGTGATCTCAGTTTAGCTAGATTTACTAATGTAAACACTTCTAGGATAGTGATTTGGTTTACAATAAAGACTTCAGCTTTTCCGGGTTTCGGTCATCAGCTACAACTCTGTGTATCCTAGTGACAGTGGGGGTGGATTTCAGGCCTTGACATATACCAATTTAATTTTATAATCATCAGAGGGACACTAGTTTTATTCTATGATGTAGGAGTATTAAAATTGTACTCCTTCCGTTTCAATCACTTGTTTACCAATTTTGTTCTTTGTGAGGGGTATTTTAATCAAAGGGAAATAAATGATTGAGACAACGGGCGTAATGTTTTTCCTGATTCTGTCTCCCACTAACATTTGCTTTACAATGAGGAAGAGAATAAGCTGTGGTTTCAGCCCGAGTGCACCGGGAGTGGTTCTGGTGATCAAGTGGGTCCTAGCCCCAGAGCCTTTCACGTTGCAATTGCTATTGATTGCCATATGTTTATCTTTGGTGGGCGTTCAGGTGGCAAAAGGTTTGTATGAACACCTTGTCTTTACAATCAGTTTTTCATCCATTTGTGTTGTTCATTACTCTTTTTCATTGTTAGTGCAGCCTAAGATTCATAATTTACGTTTTTTTATCCCTTTTATCATAATGGAGAAAATATTGTTTATTTAATCGTCTACATTCATTTTCGACGAAGTAGCAGAAGGTGGTTCCACTTTCGCCTTTTGATTAAGTGGCAAATTTAATCAACCCCTCCTTGGCAGGGGATTATGCATATGCACGACCCCTTATCCACTTGATGATTGAGCGTATTTGGGATACTTATTATGATAATTACGATGACGATTTAATGATCAGCTTCTGGTTATTATTGCTTTCAGGCTTGGTGACTTTTGGGTATTAGACACTGGTAAGACCTTATTATCTTTTGATTTGTAATACAGATTTCTGTTATGTGCTTCACTAAACCTACCCTTACCCCCCAATTATCCAAAAGATGCTTTTATTCTCCTTGTGCTGAGGGTTTATAAATAGCATTATTATTTACTACTTGTCCTTTTATTTTATTAATTTTGTGCTACCAATATAATCACTGAGACATTACTTGTTGCTATTAGATATATGGCAGTGGTCGGAGTTGACAGGTTTTGGAGACTTGCCTCCTGCACGAGACTTTGCTGCTGCTGCCCCTATTGGAAATCAAAAGATTGTCATGTGTGTATTTCTGTATCAATGTGATTCAATTTGTGCTTTATTTGCATGAAATTTAGCCTTTCAATAATTGTAGGTGTGGTGGCTGGGATGGTAAGAAGTGGTTGTCAGATGTGTACATTTTGGACACAAGTAAGTTTCATATCCCTGACATTACGTCTTTTCTTATTGTTCCTGTGATTGGCCTGTTGTGTGCGTACTTACCCCTGTGTTAATGTAACACTAGCAAGGGTGTTTCCAGATTATCTAAAAGAAGCGCAATTATCTCTCCGAAGATTTTGTGTTAGCTTAACTGTAAATGGAGAAAAAATTGTATGCTTCTCATTTTGTAAAAGATTCCTTGGCATATTTCCTGCTTCTCTATGTCCCTCTACCAGTTAAGTTGGAAGTGATTTGCCGCTCCTTTTTTTTTTTTTTTTTTTTTTTTTTTTTGTATATACAGTATCCTTGGAATGGAGGGAGCTGTCAATTTCAGGAAATGTGCCTCTGGCTAGATGTGGTCATACAGCTACCATGGTTGAGAGACGACTGTTAGTTTATGGTGGAAGAGGTAAAATAAATTATGCACCTAACTAAGATATATACCATAACCATTTTAAGATATGGTGTCTAAACTCTAAACTAAATTAATAATTGACATACCTCAGGTTGACTAGGGAGAAGCCTTGTAACTTGCCTGAATTTGTGGTGGAATGCAATTCAATGGAAGTTTAGATTTTAGAGGATGTTCATAGCAAATAAATAAAATCCGAATATATATTTACATTCCATCAATTTTCTTATTACACTAGTACTATGGCTATGGCTATAATTTTTGCTATTGTGACTGATGCTGTTAGTGTCTTTCTTGCTACTTTTGTCACATACATTTTATTGTGTTTTGTAGGAAGTAGTGGAATTATGGGTGATTTATGGGCCTTAAAGGGGATTATTGCTGAAGGTAACTGACTTTTTGATCTATCTTCTGCTTTTGTTGCTATATAGGAGTTGTCTTGTCCAGAATACCTGTCAAAATTATATATGATGCTCTGTATCATTTGACTTTGGGTGGTGGATAACCATATATCTTCTAGAACTTTTGGCCGATCTTGTAGCATCACTTATTCGTTCGCGCGCCCTTACTCGTTACTGGTAAAGCAATTAGATCCAGGACTATAATCAAATGGGGTGTGGCGTTTCCTTCCATGAGTCCATGGTTGTCAAGTGACAGAGGGACTAGGCCAAGAGTTGAAAATTTTCTAAAATGCTCAGATTACTGTTTATATAGTGTGGATGGTGATCAGCTCTGAGATTACTTTATGGAAGTAAAGGTTTTGCGTACCCTTATGTGATGGTGTATTTGCTTTAGCGACTCCTTGTGTGGGATTCAACTGGACATAGTTTCTACAAGATAGGGGGAAGTCCTCTAAGCTTTTCAGTCGCGCTATTGTCTGTCTCAAGGCGTAGCTAACTAATTTAACGGCCAGGAGCATGTTATTTGTGCTTTCCGTTTCCTCGATGGTTTACCATATGGAACTTTCCATGGATATGAGCTTATGTATGCTAAGTAGATATGCTTGTTTATAGTTAGAATGAGTTTTTGCTTATACAAAATTTGTTGAGAGTCTTGAGACTGATGAATGTTGCTTGCTTCATGCCTGAATGATAGTTCCTTGTATATAAAGGTGGGGATTAATGTATGGCTTCTTTGCCATATTTATTTGTTTGTTATCCGAATTAGAATTATTTGGTTCTATATGTGCGCTAAATTATTCGTTTTTCTATGTTCGTTGTGTAAGGAAGAGAATGAACCACCTGGTTGGACCCAACTGAAGCTTCCTGGTCAGGCTCCTACCTCCAGATGTGGTCATACTATTACATCTAGGGGTCACTATGTAAGTCCTGTCCCAGAAAAATCTCTCTCTGATTAATTCTACCATAGATTTTGATGTGGCTTTGCACTTTATTGTTTAAATCATGAAGGCATCAATATCAATCAAATGAGCCCTTTGAAAGCCTAGGTGTTTGGTGTCTAAGTATTTTGGAATTCTGTTCCTCTGAATCTCTGATGCAAAATGTCATCATTTGTTTGCCTTCTAAGTATTTTATTGTTTAAACCATTAAGGCATCAATAACAATCAAATGAGCCCTTTGAAAGACTAGATGTTTGGCGTCTAAGTCCTTTAGAATTCTGTTCCTCTGAGTCTCTGATGCAAAATATCATCATCTGTAGCAACCTTTTGTTGCGTTTAACCATTTTTCTGGTTACTGTCATATATGCTCGTAACAACTCATTTAGTGCTTGTCTCTACTTGCTAGTCGTTGATCTTTGTTTTGATAATAATTCATCATAGAATCGTGTATTAACTTTCTGTGCTGGGTGCTGAGAAGACGGCAAATTCTTTTCGTGATTTACTTTTTCTCAAGTTAGTTATGCTTACCTGTTCATTACCAATCTAACAACATCAATACACTTTATCAATTTTGGACGTAAGAGCTATGGTAATAAACTAATGAGTAGAGTTCTCGACTTCTGCTTGTCGCCGTGTCCTCTTTTGGGATAATTGAAAATGCTTCTATGTCTTATGTTTCAGTTATTATTATTTGGAGGGCATGGAACAGGTGGTTGGCTTAGTCGTTATGACATCTTCTACAATGACTGTGTCGTCCTAGATAGAGGTGAGTTCTATATTTGTCTAGACTCTCGGTCTACAAAAATAATTCAAACACCTTTGATTGACCCAATCAAACTGACATCACTCATAAGCCACCTCTAGTTCAAGTAGTAATTTCTAGTGATATTGAACTAAACACATTAGTTTGCTTGCCTATTTCTTTTTTTTTTTTTTTTTTTTTTTTGGGTATGAAACAACACAACAGACTTTAGGTACAAAAAGGAATTCTATGCGAATTTTTTTGAGCTTGCTGAGATTGGGCCAGTTGATAAGCCTGCGCAAATATCAAGAATAAAAACTCACCCTGAGGGTAGTCGATGAACCCTCTCCGATGACTAAGAGGCTTGTTAAGAGTCTAAGGCCACTCTAATGGTTCTTTGGTATAAACCGCAAAGAGAGAAAGACTAAGAGATTTGTTATAAGTTACTTCATAGGCGGTTCATTTGGTATTTAAAAATTCCTTCTTTGACCTTTTGACTTTTTGGTAATGGCTACTTCAACGGCTGACAGCCACAACGAGGCCTAAGTTGAAGGCTTAGTTGGATGGATGGGAACAGCACATCTTACGTGCCTGGCGTGGGCATGCTTATCATCTCTTCATGGGTCTCACCTTAGCTGGGCCAACCTTGCTCTTGGCCCATCCCAGTGATATTGTCATACAGTCATACCCTATTTTTATCGTCCTCATTTTACTTAAATGGTCAACCAACGCTAACTTTGGCTATTAGTTTCTCCAAATATATGTAAAGCTACAATGTTTATTTTATTGTGTACTTTGTGATAATATGGATCAAAGTTGATGCAGTTTCCCACTTTGCCCACGAAGGTCAATAGAAAACAATATAAATGGTTTGGAGGGAGTACCATTCTTAATTAAATTTCTGAGTGTCGAACTTTGTACTGCTAGAAGTAATTCGGTCTTATGGACAACATTATTGAATTTTGTAGCTAAATTTTGTCCAGAAATGTCAGACGGTTTCCTTTCATAAAGGCAACAATTCAGCATAAGGCTTCATATGTATTCTATGCTTATTCTCACAAATTTAGTAGTCTCAAATGTGCAATGACCTCTCTGCATAAGGCTTCATATGTATTCTATGCTTATTCTCACATCTCTTCATTTTCTCCTCTTTGTTCATGGTAATAGCTTCAGTGCAGTGGAAACAGTTACCCACTACCAATGATGGCCCACCTGTACGAGCATACCATTCTTTGACTTTGATAGGTTCACGCTATCTACTATTCGGTGGCTTTGATGGTAAATCGACCTTCGGTGACATTTGGTGGTTGGTCCCTGAAGGTACCCCGTTTATCCCAGTAGCAATTCTTTTACTTTTAGTTGTTTTTTATCTGAATGAACTGCTTGCCTGTGCCTTCTACATTTGGTGATTGTTGTACCAAGAGTCAATCTATTTTTCTTGCTGATGTTTCATAAATTGCCATAGATATTTTATAGACAGATTATCTATGTTTTTGTTTTCTCTTGCCCAAATTTTCCTTGTAATATGTGTTGGATTGTCTCCATGTCCTATTTATCTGTTGCGACTTTCAAGCGATTATCCTAGAGAGGTTATGCTTGTTTCCATTCAGTAAGTGGTTAATCACTTCGTGTTTGCATTTTAGTGAGTAATAGTAATGTTGCAGACTTGCCGTTGACTCTTCTACGAAGTCTTGTTCCAAAGAAAGACTGAAATGATCTGGAGGACCCCATTGCTAATTTGATTTTGCTTAAAACTAAATAGTTCTAAGGCACACTATATATACTTTAGCAATGTATGTCCTCAGCTTTAATTTTGATATTACATGTTATGTTTGCCACATTTCTAGAGGATCCAATTTCAAAGAGATCTGTTTCATCCTTTCAAAAGCATCATCCTGAGGACAAGAAGGAATCAGATGTGACATTCCAGTCTGCTCTGAAGGTATGTCTCAGAATTTCTTTTTAATAGACTAGTTAACCACAAATTTGAGGTGCTCCTATCTCCTTGGGATCCATCTCTGCGAGACCTAGGTATAGCGGTATAAATATTGATCTCCTCACCATACTGTTCATGCATTATCTCCATAAGGGCCTCAATTGTTTATAAGGCGGTACAAAGTGAGAGCATTAGCCAGCTTTTATCATACAAGCCTGTAGTTAACTGGTTATGCTAACACTCGACTTGGCGACTTTTGTTGCATTTATATCCCCATTATTTACCAACTATCCATGAATTTAAGTAGGTGGGCTGTCATTCTTGGCAATCTTGCAAAAGAAGCTGGGGATAAATCACTGAAAACCATTTCATTTGTTCTGAGTCTTTTTAACCAAGTGCGTCATTGTGACCATAAGATATCAGATATTGGTTTCAGACTTGATATTCCTATGACTTCTGATCACTTTTTACTGTTTTGCAGGAAAGCCAACGTCTAGAGTCTGCGATCTCCGAACTACAAAGAAGATTTGAAGCTTTTGCTACTCCTTCTAGATCTGAGCTTCATATTTTGGATGAATTAGAAGACGAAGAGCTACAACAGTTAGCTGTGAAATTCATGAAAGAAAGAGGATTGAGTGATCATTCAGGCCCAGAAAATCAGGTATATATGTAAATATAGTGTAGCAGATCACCTGTTATCTTCTATTTATGGATCTGACAATTTTAATTTTTTTTTTTTGCACGAAAAGATGGTCGAGGTGCTTCGCAGTTACTGGAGGGAAGCTGAACCTAGCTTGATCAAGTTGAAAGAGCTGGGACCTTTGCTGCGTGACTATCAGCGCCTTGTCAAGCAGCGTCATTTGTAAGTTTCCAGCTGTCTGAAACTCTTAAGCATTTAGCAATAATGGCATTAAGGGATCCATATTGGACCTAATTAATTGAGGGAGTGGTAACTGAGTTAGTAAGTAATTTTTCACAGGATGTCTCGATCATGCTGTGTAATTCCAACCTTGTTCCTTTTCCATGGATATACTCACTCTCACTTGATGCCCCATAGTTAATGCGAGATTCCCTCAAAAAAATAATTAAAGGAAGATTGAATCCTTCAGTAATCACTCTATGAAATGTCAAATTCGCATGTACTATGGGAGGAATCACAAAGGCATATTGTTGAATCCTATATAGATTAGACATTGCTAAGCTTAGTTAAGAGCAATATCTACAATATCTTGAGTAATCATGTATCTAAAAGCTTTAGGGAGGAGAAAACGTTAATTGCCTTTGCAAAATATTTAGTGGAAGTTGATATTAACCAATTGAACAAGGGTAAGATAGTCTGAGTTATCTTAAACGACCTGTGATGTTTTGAGTTCGTAGTTAAAAAGGATGTTGAACATTGGATTTCGAGGGGGCGTGGAATCTTGTTCATCAATTTTCTCAATTTGATTTTGTTGACGCTATTTCGTTCGTGCTAATGATTTGATTCTAACTTATGGGTGATGATAATGCTATTCTTGTCAGGGAGAAAATTATTCTTGGATTGGCTTCGCCCCCTATGGAATCTGCTACATTTGAAAATAGTATTTATGGCTTCTACCATGTCAAAGATGTGTTTCAGGTATGATGATTAGTTGATTTCAATTAAGATCTAAATGGGTTTTTTTTTTGACAATTCGGATCTGTATATTTATATTTCAATAGTGTTACATAGGATGAGGCTGCTGTACGCCATACGACATCTTTATTTGCATATTTGTGGTTACTTGCAATTAGCTGACTCATATTTTGTTTGTGTGTTATATTGTTTAATGTCAAGTAGCCAATGGTTTCATGATTCTAAAATTCAGATAACGAGTCATGTCAGACCTATGTTTTTTCATTGTTGTAAAATAGCATTAATAGGCATCAAAATTCACAGGCGTAAGAATCTTTTACATATGTTCAATAGTTTTCGTCAAATATCAGGGTGAGTGGAAAAAGGTTTTCAATTTCCGTACTACTGAAGAGTTCTTGTGCTGAAGAAAGCCATGTATTTCATGGTCCAGTTCTTTTATCAACTTAAATCTGTTGACATTTCTGATGTCTCATGTTCTTTTAACTAGGGGTACAAAATTATTGTGCTGATTTGTACTTGCATATACTATTTCCAGCTGCGTATGGAGGACATCCCGAAACTGCTGTCAGAATATAGGAAGCTTCTCGATGATTGATGCTGCTTTAATGCGACTATGTACATTTATGATGTAGTATTAACTAATAACCTTTGGATCTGAAAGCTGTTGCCTTTTTGACCCGACATACAAGTCATTTTGGTCTCGTCTTAGTCGGGTCTTTTACCAGATGACTGAAATATTTTGATTTTATTTCATGTTCGAAGTTGTTGACATGGTGGCAATTTGTGAAATAAGATGCCTGTATTTGATTTAATTTTGCAAAATAATGGAAAATTCAAAATTGACAACAAACAGAAGGAAATCTGTGATGAAGGAAAGGTTGTCCATCACAGCCTCAGGTGTCCTCTATTTGCAGTTAAAACCATCCATCCATGTTTAAGAAAAGTAATCTATTTTTGGGTTTGCAATTGAAACTTTGACAGATAACATTTCAAAGGATCACAATTCCTCTCCTGAGCATCTCAATTGTTTTTGGATGCTCACAATTCCAACCCCATCTTGTTAGCATCATCCAACCTAATGATTCATTTCATCTCGACTCTCCGATCTCATCTTTCACCACTGTAATGGACCTACAAATTTTACGCCGTTGCTGTCATCCCTTTGATTACACCAAATTAAAGAACGATAATGTTGACCTTACTCATGCTATTCATTCCTTGTTGTAACGATATTATAATAGATTTGTTTTGCGTGATGAATTTTAGAGTTGTTGGTGTATAGATTGGATGTGGTCATACAATGTCTTCTATGCAATCTTCTCTAGCACATTTGAGCCTTGAAGAAGAGGCTACTACGATGAAATTAAATGAGAACGACCCAAGTTTACAGACGGAGAGCTCAGTCACCTGCACATATCAAGCAGTCCTTGAAGCCTCAACGCGAAACCTTGTAATAACATGGTACAAAGGTTCCACAAGTCATTCCCTCGCCATTACCATTGAAAGTATGTACAACGAAGACCACCAAACCTGCGAAATTGATTTTCATGCTTCTCAGTTCTGGAGCAGGAAAGGCCTCAAATCTCTGAATGTTGATGATGTGAGAGTAGACGTTTATTGGGATTTTCGAGCTGCAAAATTCTCTGCCAACCCAGAGCCGTGCTCAGATTATTACGTTGCGATTGTATGTGACAAACAAATGGTGCTGTTATTGGGGGACTTAAAAGCTGATGCATTTAAGAGAACCTTGTCCAGACCAACTCAGGTAGGTAGTAGACACATGAATAAAATCAAGTTTTGACAGAATTTTTATCATTACAAATGTGTATGTAAAACGGTTTTACATGACTGTTTAATCAGACGAGTCTAATTTCCATCTGTTGACATATCTGTGTACCTGCAGGTATTTCCCTCATTGTTACATAAAGAGGAAATCTTATATGGGAAAAATAGGTTTGACACGAAGGTGTTACTTGGTGACGGGCCAAAAGAGCACCATGTTACAATAGAGAACCGACAGTTGAAGCATGGTGATGAGGAGTTAAGAGTAAGCATAGATGGGCGGGTGGTGGTACGCGTAATGAACCTAAACTGGAGGTTCAGAGGAAACGAAACAGTACTGGTTAACAATGTACCTATACAAATATTTTGGGATTTGCATGATTGGTTGTTTAACAGTAACGGGTCGGCCCATGGACTGTTCATTTTCAAACCAGGAACATTACAGAGCTTACTAGACGAAGACGATAGTATGAACGAGGGTGATGAGGACGATGAGAGTCCGGTGGTGGGTGGTTGCTGCCATTTTGTATTTGCTGTCAAGGTGGATGAGACATGAGAGTCTATCATACTCCTTCCTAGGTGAATCATTAGGGAATGTTAATATGTTACTGTTTGTAGGATTGTGAATTTGTGATATTTTCATATCATTTTTTTTTTTTTATCTACTTGTAAAAAGTATCATTTGCAAGTTGTGAAAGCAATAATTCTGATAATCTTGACATTTATCCACGACTCAACTTAAAACAACTTGGACTCGGTGAAATAAGTGAATTTTTAATACGAGAATTTTTTTAGGGAGACAAACAAGTGCACTAGTCAGACCCGGGCTAGGCCAGGGGCTTGGCCGGGCTGGGATTGTGTCTGGCCCGGGCTAGGGGGAAGGGCGGGCTGCAGGCTGGAGGCGGGTCAGAGCAGGCCGGGTCTGGGTATTGTGACCCGGGCCAGGTCAGGGAGGGACGGGTCTGGCCGGGCTGTTTGGTAGGGGGCTAAACAGGACGGGTCGGGCCGGGCCGGCCCGTGCTGATGGCCATTCCTAAGTGATAAAGCAAGAGAGCGCGAGATTAAAAAGAGGGGAAAATTGAAGAGAGGAAACCCTAGAATTGAAACAATGTCGATTGCCATTTTATTGAGACACCTTTCCTTTAATAATTTTGCCAACCATCGCATTTCCCACCCTCAATGGTACGTACCGCTACTATTCTCTCTTTATCTACGATTCAATTCATTGATTCATTGAATGAAAAGAGTTTGCGAGGTTAAGACGGTTTTAAGTAAGACCTACCGATAATGTGACTGTTTTCTTGTATTATTTCAAGGATATTGTTGAATCATATAGGTTGACGAGGAATGCTGTTAGATGTTTTTCACACAACAATGCTGATGCTTCTGGATTTCCTGTTAGATATATTTCTAAGAGACGTCAATATGTTGATAATAAACAATCCCCTTCTTCAGCCACAGACATTTCTCTTCAACAGGGGATTCCCTCCAAGAGTTTTCAAGGTCTTCGAGTAGATAGTACTGAAGAAAAGATGCTGAAAAGCGAGGGTAAGATGACATGTACCT
>VHZZ01003650.1:86105-101215 GCA_009801015.1 Silene noctiflora
CGAGTAGAGAATACTGAGGGAAAGATGCTGAAAAGCAAGGGTAAGCTGACATATACCTCGTTCAGTTCTTAATACGGTACTGTTGTTGCTGTGCCGTTAGTTGTTGGAATACTGAACTTGTGATTTTTAATATCACTAAGGTCCAATATTGAACCACTGGGACGGGCATGAAAAAGACTTAACCGATGAAGAACATATAAAAGTCCACAAGCATGTTGTTGATTCGACTTCGACTGTATTTCCGTGCAAGAGTTTTCAAGATCTTCGAGTAGATAGTACTGAGGGAAAGATGCTGAAAAGCGAGGGTAAGATGACATGTACCTCGTTTAATTCTAAATACGGTACTGGTAATACTAATGCAGTATGCACCTTTGTTTTTGTTCATGTTGTAAGTTGTTGGAATGTTTTATTTTCCTGTGGAGCCAAATGCTTACTATTATTGGTTTTTGGGACAATGGCTCATCAAACTACCCTGATTTATTTTTTTTGCATAGTAGCAGTCATTTCACACCATCCTCAATGCAATCATGCAATTTTAATTAGGGGTCATCCTTGCTGGACTAGGTTAATGTTATTGTTTTAGTTGTTGCTGTGGCGTTAGTTGTTGGAATACTGAACTTGTGATTTTTAAAATCACTAAGGTCCAATTTTGAACCACCGGCACGGGCATGAAAAAGACTTAACCGATGAAGAACCTATAAAAGTCCACAAGCAGGTTGTTGACTGCATGAAAACAGGTGAAGTTGTTGCACACAACTCGCTGACATACAAGAGCGGTGGTCGAAGAGAGGGTATCATATTGAATGAAGAGTTGGGTAGCGATGGGCTTGTAGATGAAGAATGCATGGAAGGGCTTGAGGAAGTATGCGAGGATGTAGAGTCAAACAATACGTATTTCAAAGCACCTGATGACAAGACTAGAAAAGGTGCTGAGAAGTTGGCTGTTCAATTGCTTGCAAGAAGGTTGGCCAACGGACACACTATTCAAATTGGCAATCTCCTATATCCAAAATATTCATCATACTTTAACTAGTCCATTTGATGAATTATGTTTTCTTTATTTGCAGGGCATTTACTGTAGTTGAGCTCAGAAAAAAACTTGGTGCGAAGCTTTTTCCTCTTAATATTGTTGAGGCAGTTGTGCGTGATTTCCAGAACAGGTTGGTCATGATGTTGCCCGCGTAGGTTCTCCTAAGTTCTATTACCCTGTCCCAATTTAATTTTCCCCAGTTGGCTTTGTTGGTCAGCCTTTGTCAAACTTTGCTCATTAATTTCTCAAGATATATATAGTGGTCAAATATTCAAGTTTAAAATTTGTAATCTTTGATTTATCGATTTATATTATTATGTTTTGAAAGTTGTAGACTTGTAGGTATGGTAATCAGTGAGAAAATCTCATTCAAAGTCGACATCGTTTGACCACTAATGTAAAATGAGGAGAATATAGACGAGTTGAGGCAAGTAATATGCTTCTTCATTTTATGAGAAAGTTCTTGGTCATTAACTTTGGCTGCACTACATATTGTGGAATTTAAAATACGTTCGGAAGCAAATTCATGAGATTGTGGATATGAGTACTGGGTCTTGCTTTGTATCGATATCTCACTGTTTGTCTTGCTATTGGCTTTGGCAGGGGGCTGATCAATGACTCCCTTTATGCAGAAACATTCTCTCATTCTAGATGGAAGTCCTCAAGTTGGGGTCCAAGGCGAATCAAACAAGTAACCTTTCTTTCTTGATGATTTGTTTGCTCAACATCTTCTTTCCCTTTCTTTTCCATCCACTTTCGTTTACAAATAGAGACAATGTTACTAGGATAGCTATACAAGAGTCAGATATGAGGACAATTTTGATTGCTGAACAGCTATTAGACACTTCAAGGGTGCAACAAATTTAAAAACAACCGTGAGCAATGAGGACTAAACAGTGTATGGACAATTCAGTTATGGGTATTGATAAACAGGAAGGAATGTGTGATGGAAATCATGTTCTTTGCTTTTGCTTATTGCTTTGTTGATCGTTGTTCCGTTTCTATTATTTCTTTGCTCCAAGTTCTCGTTCATGTGAGGCTGGAGCTCTTCATTGCTTTTAGGAGTTGGGTTTTTAACCAAACTCCTATCCAAAAAAGTATTGAAATGACTGTACTATGTTTTATCCACAACTAAAAGTTTAGCGTTGTGAGGGATGAAGTATTTGAAGCAAATGAGCGGGCAAATGCTGCCATAATATTCATACTAAACCACGTATTGTCCAATAATTTCTCATCTGAATCGTTGTTAGATAGTCACTAAGATAGGAATGTTTTTTGTTGGATTCAGGCACTTTCAACAAAGGGTGTGAATAAACACGATGTGGAAAAAGCAGTAAAGTTAGTTTTTGAGGATCCTGAAGAAGGTGAACAAAATTCAAGTGTTAGGCTCTCCAGTTGTTCGCTGCATCAACTGTATATCCAGGCATCAAAGCAGTGGCAACGAAGCCGTGATGTAGCTCATGAGAAGCGTAAGGCGAGGGTCATTAGGTGGCTTGAGTATCGTGGATTTGATTGGGGTGTTATAGGTAGCATCATAAAAAAACTAGAATCTGAGAATCCTCGAGGGATCCTGCCGTAAGCACAAAATTGGCACCGTGATAGAAGGTGTCCTGTACATTTCAAGTGTCGGAAGTGGAATGTGGTTGAGGAAGAAGAGAATAATGCAGAAATACAAGGTTGAAGAGAAGAAGATCGATTGTTGTTTTCTTGTTGTAATGTTACATGTGTTTTTCATTTGATGGGGTTATATATATTCAGTTGGGAGGTAGACATTTGTAAAAATCAATTTTTTTTTTACCCAAATTGAATTAGAGTTGATCAATTGATTGATTAAGGTGAAATAATTGATTATTGTAAATAACAAAGAAATTAAATAATATCATAAAATTAATTAAGTAAACAAAATTAAACTAACCCTAAAGTAACTAATAGACAACAACTTGAGTTTACCATATAGCTCTATTATTAATTGGAGTCCATTTTCTCTCCATTTCCTAAAAAGAAATTGACAATATCTAACCGTTTAAAATTTACGCATAAAAATAAAGGAAAATAGATTGTTAGGGGGCTAAATAGTGCGGGCCGGGCTGGGTCGGGTTGGGTCAGGCCGTGCTGATGGCCATCCCGGGAGGGTGTACGTTGTTGTCCAGTCTCCTTTAGTTTTCCCAACATTTAAAAGTTGACCGGAGAAAAACACAGACACACAGTGACACAGGTACCAGTAGCAGTAGCAACCCCCATTAAGATTTAAGTAATTATTAACCACTCTTATCTCTCTCTCTCTCTTCGTCTTCCCGTCTTCCTTAAATATTTTCCCCATTAAATTAAATTAAATTAAATTAAATTAAATCAAATCTTGTTTCCCCAAATCAAATCAAATCAAATCAAATCAATTGAATTTGAATCCAACTCCATGTTTACTTGTTGAGTATTTGTCTCCAATCATTACTACGGAATACCTACTACGGAGTACGGAGTACGGAGTGAGTATGTTGGTTTCATTCATCTTCTCAAATCACTTTCTCCGTTACCATTAAGGGTTTCCGAGTATGTTGCCTTTCCGATCATCTCAGTATTCCTTTCAGGTTTTGAGTTCTTCTTTTCCATTATATCGCCATTTACAAGTTTGACTCCATTGTTACACTTTGGTTTTCATTATGTCGCAATGAAACTAGTACAAGATGCTGCTACTAAACATTATCTTGACACTGCTAGAGGACATTATATCAACGCCTCCATAAACCAATTATCTACCAATAACACACCCCAATTACCCCGAATGATTCACACACTTGGCCTTATTGGACAACAAATGGAAGTTGTCATGTCTGTTTCTTCAGATTTTGGCGATGCTACCCACTCATTACCTAAGGGAATGCTGCAAACTAGTTCTCTACACGAAACAGTCGCGTCCCTTAAGGCCGAGCTTCAGCATTTGAAGACAGAACATGCCCACTTGTAACATAATGATCTAACACTCCATTCTGCTCTTAACAATTGCAACTTAACACCTTCTCACTGCAACCCTATTCATGAAGATGAACCTAAATCTAGACATGCATTTCAACAAGCAGACCACGACAGAAATGAAACTCATTCCCTCAACATTAAGAGTAAAGGCCGTAAAAGGGAACACCGAAGACTGACTCCTCATATTAGTGAACCCAATGGGTGGAGGATGACTGCCTTGGATGCAACTAAGACCCTGCCTCACAGAATGTATACCACCTGTGTCTCAACATCGGAGTCTACTGCCAGGATCATGAATTCTGAAGATGAGCTTGACTCATCAACTCACCAACCTTACGACTCCAATAACCTACCAACTGCAAAATTGATGCTCATACAACCAACAATTGAGCCAGACAATTGTGACCGTCTTCCTGAATTTTCCATCAGGTGAGGACTTTCTGGTTTCTTTGTCTTCCCCTACACCCTTTTTAACTTTGAGATTAAGAGGTTTTTTAATCTACTTCCTTTTTCTGTGTTTCCTTTCGTTATCCCTTCTATCTTATTTTCCTTGTATTAGTCAGCTAAGTTACGTGCAATGCAAGGCACTTAGTATGTACCAAGACTACCAACTGATGTCAAAATGTTGTATTACTGGTCATTGTGATTTTCAACTTATGTTGTTAGCCAACGGTCAAGTGAACATGGTTACATTGTGATTTACTGGTCATTGTGATTTTCAAAATCATGACATTTATCAAGCTTGGTTGTGGCTTGTTGGTGATGGAGTGGGTTGCATTGTGGGTGGATGGGTGGTGGGGGTATGGACTGATTTTTCGATTCTTTTGGAGTTGGCTGTTGGCGGAGGTCATTTTAGTCGACGTGGTGTCCGGGCTTGGTTTGGTGGATCTGCGGTGGGTCATGCAGTCATGCTACAGACGGTGGGTAGTGGGGGTGTCCATGTAAGCAGATTGGATGCTGTGGGTGGTGGATGGTGGTCGTGGGAGTGAGCAGAGGCAATGGCAGTTCATGGATTACATGGTGAGGTGGCTGACGATAGGGTAGTAGTGTGGTGGTCAAGGAAGGGCTAAAGGTGTTTATTGGTGACTGGCAAGAGTATTGGGATATGGGTCTTAGGTTTGGTTTTCCCATACCTACATGGACACCAACTTGACAATTAGTTTTGATTCCAAACCAAAATAATATTTTTTTTTTTTTAATTTTTAAGCATTATTTTAGAAAAAGACTCGATAAATGTACAACTTAACCATTTGGCGATGATTCAGTGTTCTGTGATTATGATTGCTAGAAAACTGATCTTGATTAGTTGAGGAATGTCATTGTTTCTATCTGCAGAGATTATGTCTTTTCTGCCCGGAACAAGGATATCAGCACTAATTGGCCCTTTTCTGAGAAGAATTTGCGGCTTTGTCTGAAACATGGGGTAAAGAATGTACTGCCTCCTTTCCAGCCTGTGGATTCTTTTAGAGATAACTCAGTGAAAAGATGTTTGGTTGAGAAGAGCGTTTCCAGTGAAGAAAGCAATCTTAATGAGAGGCCTTCAGTGATGAAAATTCATCCGGTACGAGACACTGCCATTAATCATTGCTGGAATCAGGAGTTTGCCAAAGGTTTCAGGGATCTGGATTCTTTTCCATCTGTGCGAGAAAAAGACTTGGCATTCCAGACAACTCCTGTCATTTGTCAATCTGAGGTGGGGTCGGTCTCCACAAGCAACCTTCCATTGTCTGAGGTTGTCTCTGATGAACATGAAGCTGCAGCTTCTGCTGCCAACAAGACTAAGAGTTCAGTCTCACAAGTATTTGATAAGAAGCGTAAAGCGGCATTGAAATTACCAGTGAACAGTAGGCGTGCTACACCTGAAGATATTACTTCTGCTTGCACGGCTCCTTCAGAAGCAACGGCTACTAAAATTTGCCCTGTTTGTGAAAAATTTTCATCATCTTCAAATACGACTTTAAATGCCCATATTGATCAGTGCCTTTCTTCTCAATCTAGTCCAAACTGGATGAATAATTCCAAGCTAGTTAACCCTAGAATAAAGCCAAGAAAAATGAGATCAATGGTTGACATCTGCGCAACAGCCCCACAGTGCACCTTAGAAGATTTGGACAGGAGAAATGGCTCTAACTGGGCTATAAATCTAGACACTACTTCTGAAGATACTGGATTGTGCATTGAAGGGAGTAATCATAGAGTATCTTTAGGATATACTGTTAATAATTGTGACGATGATTCCGTTTATATTGACTCCAGTGGCAGAAAAATCCGTATCCTTTCAAAGTTCAATGAAACAGTGCCATCATCATTTCCTAAGCCTAGAAAGGATCCAAACGTGAGGAAGCAATCTAGAAGGAGCAAGAGATCTAATTTGTTTTCTGCAAGTAGGAAGAGGCGTCTTGTGAAACATTTGAAGTATCTTCGAGTCACACGCCAGAAAAAACACCTCTTGTCTCTTAAGGTCAAGGAATACTCTGCTAAAGTACGCTAAAGATTGTTCTTATGATCTGCATCTTTCTTCTCTTTACTTTTCTTTTGTGTGTTATATTTATATTGAAAATTTGAAATCGTCATGTCTGTCTTGGTAGCTTAGGTTAAATATGGTGATATTGTGAAGAGAGCTATAAAAATGTTCTTAAATTATTCATGTTTGTCCAACGTGAGTGGAACTCTGTTGCTCTTTAAAATGGCAATATAGTAAAGGGAGCAACAGAAATATTCTTAAATGTTCTTAAATTATTTAAGTTTCGTCCAATGTGATTTGGAACTCTGTTGCTCTTCAAAATTGAACTTGTCAGGTTGGTGTTTTTTTTTTTTTTTCCTTTTTCTTTTTACTTTAAAAGCCCCTCATATGACTTGGTTTATCTTACTGAGGCATGCTAGAATTGTCCAATGTTCTTCCAGCATTTCTATGGGCCTTCTTTTTCAATTTTATTAAGCTGAACTCATTTCGCATAAACATATTTTTTCTAACGTTCTAAACAATAATGGAATTCTCTTAACTTTTTGAACGAAAGAAGTTTCAGAGAGCATGCCCTAAGCGTTATTTTCGTTACATTTATAAGTTTTACCCTCTGTTTTTTTAAAAAAAAAATCAGCTGCTGCCACTACGTTTTCCAGATGAATACATGTGGTTTAATTGCAGTGTATAACCTCATACATGTTCATCATCCACAGGCTTGCGCAGCTGAAAAAGCTACAAGTGCAGGTCATGAAAGCCACATGAAGCAGCAACCAACTGGCTCACTTGGTAAAGGACTCGAAACCCAAGAGCAGAGGAATCAAATAGTCCCCAACTCTTCAGGTGGATGTACATCCTCCTTTGCAAAGAAAAATGACCCTGAAGCGACTACCACAGTCTGCAGGTATGACTTGCGGATGAGGAGCGATCACAAAGTCACCGGGAGAAAACTTGCTAAAAAGCTTCCACATTTCCCAAAGAAACCTCTGTGTTCCATACAGCAAAGCATAAGAGCAGAGCACACGAGTTCGGGTTCTTCTTGTGGAAAGACAATGCGTAGTCCACTAAAAAACAAAATCCAAGACAACAAACAAACGATCCTGGTACCCTTGAAGTTTCGGGCACCTGGCTTCAATGGGGAAAGCACCAAAGATTGTGTATGGAACTCTTTGGAGTCTGGATCAACTCCAGTGCCTTCACTTGAAAGAGAAGTCGAGATTCAGTCCGATGCCGTACTTAATACTGGAAGCTGTAAAATATTACATAGTTGCCGGACAAACTCATTTGACGAGATGAGATCCTGCAATTCAGAGACTGATGCACGGTCAAATGACACTGGAGATCAATCTGGTGCCATGCAAGGTTGTAGTCAGGGTGGTTTAAGAGACACAAATAGGTTTAGTGAGTGTGGTGGTGGTGCCCAATGTAATTATGGTTTTGCCGGATCTGCTGAAACAAGGCGTGGGAGAAAGGAAATTGATGATCCTGATTTATCTACTAGTTTGGCTTTTGAAGAAACTGATATCAGTTTAAACCCTTCTTTTGATCCTGAGTTGCAGAAGGTTGCTGATGTGTCTCCGCTTCTCTCTAGCACAATGCAGTGTACAAACAAATTTCAGAGTCCGTTATCCCAGGATGGGTCAAAGGGTTATCTTCCTCAACATGATCTGATGGAGGAGCAGATGTTGTATAGAGATGTATCTGCCACTGAAAGATCAGAGCTGAAGATGGGAAATGGCAATTTCAATTTAATGGAAATTGACCCAATACTCATTCCCGGACCACCAGGATCTGATTTACCTAGTTTCAGCGATATGGGCTCTGAAGATCTGCAAACGAGCTCATCATCCTTGGAACATTCTTTTGGAGATGGAGACAATGTGGTTAATGGGGATTCATCAGATTCTCTTTTTTCGGCAGCATCCTCTATTTTCAATGTGGGTGTCACAAATGATCATATTTATCAAGGATGGTTAGGTGCTAGTACACCATTGGATACTTTGACAGTATTTTCTAAATCCACAGCTGTCAAAACTGAAAGACTTGCTTCTATTGTTACTGATTTAAAAGAAGGCCAGGGTAGAAGCCAGCAATGCTGCTGTTCACGGAAGGAAGCGATTCCTTGGAGTGCGGCTATGAATATCCAAGAATCTGAACTTCTGATGCAGAAAATGTCATCTTTGGTGGCCTTCCCTGGAGAAAAGTACACATATTCAAGTTTGACTAAATGGCCATATGGTCAAGATGACGCAATTTGTCGGAGTATAGAGTCAGAGAAACTAGTCCATTCTGGTCATACCTCGCATCAGAATATCACGTCTGTTCAATCCCCTAGAATTGGTGACTCTGATTCTTCAACTCCTGCTCCAATTCTTAGGTTGATGGGTAAGGACTTAATGGTAGTCAACAATGAGGAAGATGATCCTTCACTGGTCCCTGCAACTCAAAATGTGAACCCGATCTCTGAAACCTCTTCCAAGCATGACATAACTTGGGAGCATCACTCCTCTCAAAGTCCAGCTCTTATTGGGCCTCTACCGTATGTGCAAGATCCATGTACTTTCTCTGTGAAATGCTTTGATGTTGAGCCATCAAATATGATAAACAGCTTTGGGAGCCCAAACAATACATCTGGTGACACGTACATCAACAACCACGTGCATCCTAGTTTAGGTATCCATGGAACAGGTCCTCTGAAAAGGTGAGGAAGACGATAATATATTTATGAAGATCATACGACGTAGCAACACATTGTCCTCTTCCGATCATCTTACCATTGTCAGTTTTGTGTAATTGGTATTAATCGTGCTGTTCTTACCACTGGCGGAAAAGGAAGTGATTCCCAAATCCATGTGGAGAGTAAAAAGAATGAGGTACTTATTATCCCTGTAATAGTAATTAAGGATGAAAGAAGCAAACTTAAACCCACAAGGAGAAAGAATAAGGGTTGATTTGCTGAACAGTGATTGTACTTACTGCACTACTGCGTCTTGAGTCTTGTGACGGTTTATATGCAATCTGATGGCTATGTTGTTTGTAGCAGTGACCCTGGTAGACCAAGTTATTGTGTTACAAGCGTRCTACTATTAGGAAGTTGCTATGATATAATGCAAGTGTACTGTTCAAGATTGGAGCTTTTGCTAATTGGACGCTTTGACTTGTTTAAAAGTCTAGCCCACAACTGGATTATTCTACGAACATCAAGAAGGCTGCCATCCATCCTGAATTGGTCCTTCAAATTGTAAATTGGATCCTCTTCATTTCCTCTCTAATACACCTATATTATATTACTCATGTCAGATAAAGATACATGGTCAGATACGACTTCCCAAACAGTTCAAATTAAAGTGTAAAATAGACAGTTTTCGGGAATACAGTGTCTCGGAACAAAAATGTCCAGAAATTGCACAAAGGATTACTCATGCCAGATAAAGCGGTTGCATAAATTTTGAGATGCAACAGAGAACATTTGAGGGTGCCGGTATGCGATAAACAAGGCTCGAATGAAATTCGGATAATCTTGAAAAGATGGATTAAGACTTGTGGAAGAAAAATCGGGAAAAAAAGAAACATGTTTCGATTCGACCACCCGAATAGCTCAAACTCAAATGTAAAAATACACAGTTTTCGGAATCACAGGGCCCCGGATAAAAAATGTACAGAAATTGCACAAAGGATTACTCATTCCAGATAAAACAGCTACCCAATTTTTGAGAAGCAACAGAGAATATTTAATGGTGTCGGTATGCGATAAATCAGCATTAAACGAAATTCGGAAAATCGGGAGAAAATGGAATGATACTTGGTATTTGGAGCTTAAAATTAATATGGTAACTCATGAAGTATTCCCGGATACGTGGAAGAAAAACCGAGAGAAAAATTAACTTAGTCCGATATGACCTCCCGAACAGTTCAAATTGAAGTGTATAATACACGGTTTTTTGTGATTTTGGCGTCCCGGTGCAAAAATTTCCGGAAATCGCACAGAGGGTTACTCATACCGGATAAAGCAGCTACACAAATTTTGAGGAGCAACAGATAACATTTGAGGGTATCGGTATGCGATAAACCAGCCTTTAGTGAAATTCGGATAATCGTGAAAAAATGGATTAATACTTGATCTTTTTCGGTTAAACTTAATAGGGTAACTCATGAAATAATCTCAGACACAAACCGGAAGAAAAAGAAACATGGTTCGAGTTACGACCTCCAGAACAGCTCAAACTCAAGTGTAAAATACACGGTTTTCGGGATTGAAGAGCCCCGGAGCAAAAATGTCCAGAAATTGCAAAGAGAATTACTCATGCTAGATAAAGCGGCTAATCAAATATTGAGAAGCAACAGAGAACATTTGAGGGTGTCGGTATACGATAAATCAGCCTTAAGCGAAATTCGGATAAACGGGAGAACATGGAATGATACTTGGTATCTGTAGCTTAAAATTAATAAGGTAACTCTTGAAGTATTCCCGAATCGTGGAAGAAAAAAACGGGAGAAAAAGTAACTTGGTACGATACGACCTCCCGAACAGTTCAAATTGAAGTGTATAATACACGGTTTTTGTGATTTTAGGTTCCCGGTGCAAAAATTTCCAGAAATCGCACGAAGGGTTACTCATACCGGATAAAGCAGCTACACAAATTTTGAGGATCAACAGAGAACATTTGAGGGTGCTATGCGATAAATCAGCCTTAAGCGAAATTCGGATAATCGAAGAAAATAGAATGATACTTGGTATTTGGAGCTTAAACTTAATAATGTAACTCCTGAACTATTCCCGGACACGTGCAAAAAACCGAGAGAAAAAGTAACTTGATCCGATACGAGATCCCAAATGGTTCAAATTGAAGTATATAATACACGGTCTTTGTGATTTTGGAGTCCTGGTGCAAAAATTTACAGAAATTGCACAAAGGGTTACTCATACCGGATAAAGCGGCTACACAAATTTTGAGGAGCAATAGATAACATTTGAGGGTGTCGGTATGCGATAAACCAGCCATTAGTGAAATTCGGATAATCGTGAAAAAATGGATTAATACTTGATATTTGTGGGTTAAACTAAATAGGGTAACTCCTGAAATAATCTCAGACACGTTGTAAGAAGAACCGGGAGAAAAAGAAACTTGGTTCGATACGACTTCACGAGCAGCTCAAACTCAAGTGTAAAATACATGGTTTTCGGGATTAAATAGCCCCGGAGCAAAAAATATCCAGAAATCGCACAGAGAATTACTCATGCCAGATAAAGCAGCTAATCAAATGTTGAGAAGTAATAGAAAACATTTGAGGGTGTCGGTATGCGATAAATCAGCCATAAGCGAAATTCGGATAATCGGGAGAACATGGAAAGATACATGGTATTTGGAGCTTAAAATTAATAAGCTAACTCCTGAAGTATTCCCGGGTCGTGGAGGAAAAAACCGGGAGAAAAAGTAACTTGGTCCGATACGGCATCCCTGAACAGTTCAAATTGAAGTATATAATACACGGTTTTTGTGATTTAGGGGCCCCGGTGCGAAAATTTCCAGAAATCGCACAAAGGCTTGCTCATATCGGATAAAGCAGCTCCACAAATTTTGAGGAGCAACAGATAATATTTGAGGGTTGCCGGTATTCGATAAATCAGCCTTAAGCAAAATTCGGATAATCGTGAAAAAATGGTTGAATACTTGATATTTGTGGGTTAAACTTAATAGGGTAAATCCTGAAATAATCTCAGACACTTGTAAGAAAAATCGGGAGAAAAAGAAACTTGGTTCGATACGACCTCCAGAGCAGCTCAAACTCAAAGGTAAAATACATGGTTTTCAAGATTAAATAGCTCCGAAGCAAAAAAATGTCTAGAAATCGCACAGAAGATTTTTCATGCCAGATAAAGCGGCTAATCAAATTTTGAGAATCAACAGAGAACATTTGAGGCTGTTGGTATGCGATAAATCAGCCTTAAGCGAAATTCGGATTATCGAAGATAATAGAATGATTCTTGGTATTTGGAGCTTAAACTTAATAATGTAACTCCAGAACTATTCCCGGACAGGTAGAAAAAAAAACCGGGAGAAAAATTAACTTGGTCCGATAAGACATCCTGAACAGTTCAAATTGAAGTGTATAATACACGGTTTTTGTGATTTTGGGGTCCCGGTGCAAAAATTTCCAGAAATCGCACGAAGGGTTACTTGTACCGGATAAAGCAGTTACACCAATTTTGAGGATCAACAGAGCATATTTGAGGATGCCGGTATGCGATAAATCAGCCATAAGCGAAATTCGGATAATCGGGAGAACATGGAATGATACATGGTATTTGGAGCTTAAAATTAATAAGCTAACTTCTGAAGTATTCCCGGATCGTGGAAGAAAAAACCGGGAGAAAAAGTAACTTGGTCCGATACGACCTCCTTGAATAGTTTAAATTGAAGTTTATAATACACGGTTTTTGTTATTTAAGGATCCCCGTGCAAAATTTTTCCAGAAATCGCACAAAGGCTAACTCATATCTGATAAAACAGCTACACAAATTTTGTGGAGCAACAGATAATATTTGAGGTTTCCGGTATGCGATAAACCAACCTTTAGTGAAATTCGGATAATCGTGAAAAAATGGATGAATACTTGATATTTGTGGGTTAAACTTAATAGGGTAAATCCTGAAATAATCTCAGAGACGTGTAAGAAAAACCAGGAGAAAAAGAAATTTGGTTCGATACGACCTCCCGAGTAGCTCAAACTCAAATGTAAAATACATGGTTTTCAAGATTACATAGCCCCGAAACAACAAATGTCCAGAAATCGCACAGAGAATTTTTCATACCAGATAAAGCGGCTAATCAAATTTTGAGAATCAATAGAGAACATTTGAGTCTGTTGGTATGCGATAAATCAGCCTTAAGCGAAATTCGGATTATCGAAGAAAATAGAATGATACTTGGTATTTGGAGATTAAACTTAATAATGTAACTCCTGAACTATTCCCGGACAGGTGAAAAAAAAAACGGGAGAAAAATTAACTTGGTCTGATACGACCTCCCGAACAGTTCAAATTGAAGTGTATAATACACGGTTTTTGTGATTTTAGGTTCCCCGTGCAAAAATTTTCAGAAATCGCACAAAGGGTTAATCATACCGGATAAACCAGCTAAATAAATTTTGAGGATCAACAGAGAACATTTGAGGGAGCTGGTATGCGATAAATCAGCCTTAAGCGAAATTTGGATAATCGAATAAAATAGAATGATACTTGGTATTTGGAGTTTAAACTTAAAATTTAACTCCTAAACTATTCCCGGACACATGAAAAAAAAATCGGGAGAAAAATTAACTTGGTCCGATACGACTTCCCGAACATTTCAAATTGAAGTATAATACACGGTTTTTCTGATTTTGGAGTTCCGGTGCAAAAATTTCAAGAAATCACACAATGGGTTACTCGTACCGGATAAACCAGCTACACAAATTTTGAGGATCAACAAAGAACATTTGAGGGTGCCGGTATGCGATAAATCAACCTTTAAGCGAAATTCGGAAAATCGAAGAAAATAGAATGATACTTGGGATTTGGAGCTTAAACTTAATAATGTAACTCGTGAACTATTCCCGGACAGGTGAAAAAAAACCAGGAGAAAAATTAACTTGGTCCGATACGACCTCCCGAACAGTTCAAATTGAAGTGTATAATCCACGGTTTTTGTGATTTTAGGTCCCGGTGCAAAAAATTTCAAAAATCGCACAATGGGTTACTCATACCGGATATAGTATCTACACAAATTTTGAAGATCAACAGAGAACATTTGAGGGTGCCGGTATGCACTAAATCAGCCTTATGCGAAATTCGGATAATCGAATAAAATAGAATGATACTTGTCATTTGGAGGTTAAACTTAATAATGTAACTCGTGAACTATTCCCGGACAAGGGGAAAAAAAACCAGGAGGAAAATTAACTTGGTCCGAAACGACCTCCCGAACAATTTAAATTGAAGTGTATAATACACGGTTTTTGTGATTTTTGGGGTCCCGGTGCAAAAATTTTCAGAAATCGCACAATGGGTTACTCTTACCGGATATAGTAGCTACACAAATTTTGAGGATCAACRGAGAACATTTGAGGGTGCCGGTATGCGATAAATCAGCTTTTAGCGAAATTCGGGTAATCGAAGAAAATAGAATGATACTTGATATTTAGAGCTTAAACTTAATAATGTAACTCCTGAACTATTCCTAGACACGTGGAAAAAAAACCCGGAAGAAAACGTAACTTGATCCGATACGATCTCTCGAATAGTTCAAATTGAAGTGTATAATACACGGTTTTTGTGATTTTGGGTTCCCGATGGAAAATTTTCTAGAAATCGCAAAAAGGGTCTTAGCAAATTTTGAGGATCAACAGAGAACATTTGAGGGTGCCGGTATGCGATAAATCAGCCTTAAGCGAAATTCGGATAATCGAAGAAAATAAAATGATACTTGGCATTTAGAGCTTAAACTTAACAATGTAACTCGTGAACTTTTCCCGGACAGGGGGGAAAAAAACCCGGGAGAAAAATTAACTTGGCCCGATACGACCTCCCGAACAGTTCAAATTGAAGTGTATAATACACGGTTTTTGGGATTTTAGGGTCCCGGTGCAAAAATTTCCAAAAATCGCACA
>VHZZ01003658.1:51092-61375 GCA_009801015.1 Silene noctiflora
GCAACTAATCCCAAAACCCCCAAAATACCCAAATTAGGGTTTAAGAGAACTTAATAGAAATTGAGGAAGGACACTTACAACTTATCTAGTAAAGAATAAATTGATCCGAGACTCGCAAATCCTTGATTCCGCCTTGAGAGTAGTTAAGAGATTTGAGAGAGATGAACGCATGAACCTTTAAGGGTTTTCTTTTGTTTTGTGAAACTGACGAAATGAAATAACAATTGCTTCTTAACTCTTTTAACCCTCCGCGGAAATAAACCCGTATGAACCGGTACTCGGTCGAGTACGACACACTCGACCGAGTAAGCCACACTCGATCGAGTGCTAACACAATCGCCCGAGTTCACAACAAACAGGACTCTGACAGACTACCCACGACAGCTACTCGGTCGAGTACCCTATATTCGGCCGAGTGGCCCAAGACCATAAATCTGATGTATTACAATTTAAGTGTTCCAATTTAATGCCCTGATTAGAGACTATAATAGAAAACATCGTCCAAATAGAGTTCCAAAACTAAGTCACGGACTTAGTGATCTATTTCATCAATGTAGACTATTGTGGAACAACATTCAATTAAACAATAAACTTAATAAAATCAATTAATTATTTTATTGAATAAAAGAAGTAAATGTACATATAACTAATTAAACCTGTCAAATAAACTCCTACTAAAACAAAGATCTCATAAAAGGACTAAGACCACTCGCTAATGCATCTTAGGCCAATGGCAGCTCTATGGCTCTCATGCTTAGACTGCGGGAGAGGCTTTGTTAAGGGATCCGCAACATTTGCATCAGTCGGTACTCTACATATCTTAACATCAACTCTATCAATGATCTCTCTGATAAGGTGATATCTTCTCTCTATGTGTTTGGAGTTTTGATGTGACCTTGGTTCCTTAGCTTGTGCAATAGCACCATTATTATCACAATAAACATCTACGGGGCTAGAAATGCTAGGAATCACACCAAGTTCACAAACAAATTTCTGAATCCAAACAACTTCCTTTGTTGCTTCTGAAGCAGCAATATACTCAGCCTCTATTATAGAATCAGCCACAATATCCTGTTTGAAACTTTTCCAACTAACAACTCCACTATTTAGCAAGAATACATATCCAGATTGAGATCGAGAATCATCTCTATCAATCTGAAAACTAGCATCGGTGTAACCACTAACAACGAGCTCTTCATCCCCACCAAATAAAAAGAACATATCCTTAGTTATCTTCAGATACATTAGGATATTCTTGGCAGCTGTCCAATGACCTTCACCAATATTAGATTGGTATCTGCTCGTCATACTCAATGCACAAGCTACATCAGGATGAGTGCATAATATGGCATACATGATAGAGCCTATGGCAGAAGCATAGGGAATCTTACCTATACGCACTTGCTCATCAGGTGTCGAAGGACACTGAGTCTTGCTAAGAGTAATGCCATGAAACATAGGTAAGAAACCTTTCTTAGAATCAATCATATTAAATCGTCGAATCACCTTATCTATATAAGTGTTTTGACTTAGACCAATTTGTTTGTTAGGTCTATCTCTATAGATCCTAATACCCAAGATGTAAGCTGCATCACCCATATATTTTATGGAAAAACAACTTCCATGCCAGTCTTTTACGGACTGTAACATTGGAATGTCATTTCCCATAAGGAGAATGTCATCGACATAAAGAACCAGAAATGCAACTGCCCTCCCACTATTCTTCTTGTACACACATGGCTCTTCTTTGTTTCTAAGGAAACCGAACTCTTTGATTGCCTGATTAAAACGAAGATTCCAACTCCGAGATGCTTGCTTCAATCCTTATATTGACCTTTGAAGCTTGAAAATCTTCCCAGCATGTGTTGTGAAACCTTCAGGTTGTGTCATGTACACATCCTCTTGCATATTTCTATTAAGGAAAGTTGTTTTCACATCCATTTGCCAAATTTCATAATCATGAAATGCAACAATTGTTGGGAGAATCCGAATGGATTTAAGCATCACTATTAGAGAATAGGTTTCATCATTGTCAGTACCATGAATTTCCTTGAAACCTTTAGCTACCAGTCGCCCCTTATATATATCCACATTTTCATCCATGTCAATCTTCTTCTTGAAGACACATTTACACTCAATGGTTTTAACACCATCGGGTGGATCTACCAAAGTTCATACTTGGTGATGGTACAAGGATTCCATTTCGGATTTCATGGCCTCAAGCCATTTTTTGGAGTAGAGCCCATCATTGCTTATTTATATGACCTTGGCTCATCATTCTCTACCAAAAGTAGATCACGATGCTCAGTCACTAAGAACTCATATCTTACGGGATCCTTACCAAAAATAGATCTCGCAGATCTACGTGGGCGGGTTTCAGAGAAGTAGAAACTACAACTCTTTGTAAATCTAAACATTGTTCCTCCTCATTAGTTGGAGGAATGTCCTGTGTCTCGAGAATTTCTTCGAGATCAATTCTACTCCGATCGCACTGGTTCCTTTGGAAATAAATTCCTTTTTCCAAAAAGACACCATACCGAGCTACAAACACTTTGCCCTCAGATGGGTTGTAGATATAGTACCCTTTAGTCTCCTTAGGATACCCTACAAAGAAGCATTTGTCGGATTTGGTGCCAAGTTTTTAAGGAATTATCTTCCTTACAAATGCTTCGCAACCCCTAAATTTTAAGAAAGACATCTTAGGAACATTTCTAGTCCATATCTCATATGGAGTCTTTTTTACCGACTTTGATGGACAAATGTTAAGTGTGAACGCAGAAGTTTCAAGTGCATAACCCCAAAATGAAATTGGAAGACTAGCATCACTCATCATAGACCGAACCATATCGAGTAAGGTCTGATTTCTTCTCTCAGACACACCATTCCATTGTGGTGTTCCTGGTGGAGTTAGTTGTGAAACAATTCCACAACCTCTAAGATGATCACCAAACTCTTGACTCGAGTATTTACCTCCATGATCTGATCGTAAGGTTTTAATTGTCTTGCCAAGCTGATTCTGCACCTCATTCTGAAATTCTTTGAATTTTTCAAAGGATTCAAATTTGTGTTTCTTGAAGTAAACATAACCATATCTACTGAAATCATCACTAAATGTTATGAAATATTGAAATCCACCTCTAGCAGTATGACTTAGTGGACCACATACATCAGAATGTATAAGTCCTAATAAATCAGCCGCCCTCTCATTGTATAAGTCCTAATAAGTAGGATTAGAATCATTAGTTTTTAATCTTTTGATATTGATGTTAAAAACCTGCTTAGTTAAATTTAGAACATATAGTCCATTAACAATATGAGCTTGACCATATAAAATACCATTACGCATAATAGAACAACATTTGTCTTTTATTCGAATATCAAAATTATTCATGTCCAAACACGAAACAGAAATAATATTCCTACTAATGGCAGGTACATGGTAACAATTATCCAGTTCTTAAACTAAGCTAGATGGAAACGATAAATGAAATGTTCCAACAGTTATAAAATACCATTACGCATAATAGAAAAACATTTATCTTTTATTCAAATATCAAACTTATTCATGTCCAAACACAAAACAAAAATAATATTCCTGCTAATGGCAGGTACATGATAACAATTATCCAGTTTTAAAACTAAGTCAGATGGCAACGATAAATGAAATCCACCTCTAGTAGTATGACTCATTGGACCATATACATCAGAATGTATAAGTCCTAATAAATCAGCCGCCCTCTCATTGTAACCAGTAAAAGGCATTTTTGTCATTTTGCCAAACAAACAAGACTCACATCTTTCAAATGATTCAAAATCAAATGAATCCAAAGGTCCATCTTTATGAAGCTTTTGTACGCGTTTCTCATTTATATGACCCAAACGACGGTGCCAGAGATAAGTAGGAGTAGAATCATTAGTTTTTAATCTTTTGGTATTGATGTTATAAACCTGCTTAGTTAAATTTAGAACATATAGTCCATCAACAATATGAGCTTGACCATATAAAATACAATTACGCATAATAGAACAACATTTGTCTTTTATTCGAATATCAAAATTATTCATGTCCAAACACGAAACAGAAATAATATTCCTGCTAATGGAAGGTACATGATAACAATTATCCAGTTCTAAAACTAAGCCAGATGACAACAATAAATAAAATTTTCCTGCAGCTAAAGCATCAACTCTTGCTCCATTGCCACACGTAAGTCCACTTCACCTTTTGTCAATGATCTACACCTTTCTAGTTCCTACACATTACAACAAATATGAGAACCACAACCGGTATCTAATACCCAAGAAGAAGAACAACGAGTAGAAACATTTACTTCTATAACATGAATACCTAAAGTGGAAGCAACACTTTCATTCTTCACATCTTCCAAGTACTTTTTGCAGTCCCTTTTCCAATGCCCCTTTTCATTACAATAATGACAAACATCTTCCAAGTACTTTTTGCAGTCCCTTTTCCAATGCCCCTTTTCATTACAATAATGACAAACATCTTCAGAAGGCTTACCCTTTACTGACTTGGGCTTAGATTTGAGTTTTAAAACATTTGGCTTACTCTTACCCTTACCCTTATCTGAACCTTGCTTTTTAAAGCCCTTTCCCTTCTGTATCGAGTGCAGGACACTCGATCGAGTAAGTCACACTCGACCGAGTGCTAACACACTCGCCTGAGTTCACAACAAACAAAATTGACATACTACACACGACAGCTACTCGGTCGAGTATCCTATACTCGGTCGAGTAGCCTAAGACCATAAATCTGATGTATTACAAACTCCATGTCATTTACATAGCGTGATAACTCATTGAACTTACGGTAATACTCTGCCACAGTCATGCTCTCAGCTACGCGGAAAGAATCAAACTCCACCCTCAACTTGCTCTGGATATGCTCAGGGATAAACTGATGTCTCATCGCCTTCTTTAACTCAATCCAAGGAATAGCAGGTTCCCCAAAATTCTTATAGAACTCGCGAGCACTCTGTCTCTCCCGGTTCTACCACACCCCAGCCTCATCCCTCAGGTTGAACGCAGCTTGTTCTACCTTCATCTCCTCCGGACAATTAACCACCTCAAGAACACTCTCCATCTCTCGATGCCGGTTATCGAGCAAGTTTGGCGCCCCTGTGCCCTTATAAGTAGTAGGGTTAAAGCGTGAGATGGCGGTGCTCATCTTAGTAGCATCAACGACCACCTCCTTCGCCTTCCCCACGCTCTTAAGAGCCTTAGTAAGAGCCTCCTGATGCTTGATCATATGAGCATTCTCCTAAATACTCATCTTCGCAGCCCTCATGTACGCAACAAATATCTTTGGCGGCATTATTTGAGCTATAAAAGGTGAACAATCGTAAGCACATAGACTACGTCCCAAAGCAAACATAAACCGCCCAAATAGGGTACTCGGTCGAGTATCAAAAGACACTCGATCGAGAAAAAACCACTTGGTCGAGTCCCATATGTACTCGATCGAGTGCAACCACTCTAGAAACTAACCAAAAAATACAAGAAAACGTACTCGGTCGAGTACCCCTTACTCGATCTAGTGACTTACGCACTTGGTCGAGTCAACAACTTCCAGAAGCTACTGTCCAGAAACACAAATTACCCACTCGGTCGAGTGCTAGGGGCTCGGTCGAGTCCCTGCCCCACTCGGTCGAGTCATGCCAAGTTCAAACTACCCTCATGCTTAAACATATATATACTCATACACATATCCTAGCCACATGTTACTAAGTATATATATAAACCAAAATCACATCATTGCTCATACATATTCCACCTTAAAGATCACATACTCTGAAAACATCTCGCATCCAAATCACATCTTATTTCATCCAACATGCATATAATTCATACAACAAATAACGATCCCTTAACACCCCCGTAGTGACCTATTCAAAGTTGTAAAGGCGAAGTTGCGGCCTTATGACGTCTCCCAAGCCTTTCCGGTAGCTCTAAACAACTCCTACCCGGGTTTATTTGATTTAGACACCCTATGTTCATTTTGTTCATTGATTTTAGGTTCCAAAATCTTCGCTCTAATACCACTTTGTAACACCCCCATACACCAAGGTACCTTAACTAGGACTACCCAAATGTACGAAGGTGCCACCATCTCGGTTTCCCGAGGTAGTACGTATCACAGTAACCATAATGAAACAAATATAAATGCAAAAGCTTTAAGTAAAAGAATTATAAGTCTCCCAAAAGAAAATACAAAGTCTTAAACTTCGAAAGTGATAACTAAAACATAAAGTGATAAAACTGTTTCGGCGGAAGCTAGACTACAAAACTGGTGTGACTCAGCCCTGTCCAATCCCCGCAAGCTACATCAACAACCATAACCTGTTAAGCCAACTGCTCACCATCCCCGAATGGATCACTACAGTTTTGAAAACATAAAACGAGGTCAGTCAACTGTATAATCAATATAACATAACCATAAAACAACCAAGCCAAACTGTAACATTCATCCTCCAAACTCCATAGTAACCAGTAACCGACTACACACTAAGGTGTGTAGGCCTGCTAGATTAGCCATCACAACGGGTAATCCACACCGCCGGTGGGGACCGCAACCTTCACAACGAGCGAACCCAGATCATTAATGTGCACACCCCCTTGTGACGGGAGCCACAAGAGGCGAACATGGGGTTGGAATCATCTCCCGAAAATGGCTCCACCACAACAGTCAATAACCAACATTATAAATCTCAATCACACAATAACCATAAAAGATAGTCACATTATATCGTATATCAATTAAACATCCAACTGAGTAGGAAAACTCTACCTAAACAGCAATCCAAGCACTAGGCACAACAAAGAAGACTAGAAAGCTTATTTTACGAAGTCCTCACCTAAGATAATATCAACCAATCAATAATACGGCATACAAATTGTGATTCACCCTAAAACCCCCAAATTAACCCTAATTAGGGTTTGACCAAACTTAACAAAACCACATACAACTATGATAGATGACTTACCCAACGATTACGGATGTAAAGATGCGAAAACCCCCAAAAACGAAGAACCCTAGCCTTGGAATGATGAAGATAGCAAAGGCAGCAGCGATGTCGTTGTCTCTTTTGTGAAAAAGTGTTTAAGCAGATAATAAAATGGTTTAAGTCGATAAAACATGATTATATATGCTTTCCGTGTTACCTTAATCAAACCGCGGAAAATAATGTAACGAACCGAACACTCGGTCGAGTATACGACACTCAACAGAGTAATCCATACTAGATCGAGTTCCCACATACTCGCTCGAGTTTCCACTGACAGAACCAACACACCACTTACTCGGTCAAGTACCTTGTACTCGGCCGTGTGATTAAGGGCCAGAAATATGATGTATTACAATAATTGTGATTGTGATTATACTGTTGATTTTTTACTGTTGTGGGACCATGTTCGAGAGATGGTTCCAACCCCATGTTCGCCCCTTGTGGCTCTCGTCACAAGCGAGATGTGCACATTAATGAGTTAGATTCACTCTTTGCGATGAGCGAGGCTTAGGTGGTATGGCTGTGGTCCCTACCGGGGGCAAGAGTTACCTATTGCGAAGGGTAACCTGGCAGGGCTACACACCTCGGTGTGTAGTCGGTTACTGGTTACTTTTGGAGTTTGGAGGATGGTTACTACGGTTTAAATTGGATTGTGTATTGCTGGTGTGTAGTCGGTTACTGGTTACTTTTGGAGCTGGAGGATGGTTACTACAGTTTGAATTGGATTGTGTATTGCATTGTGCATCTGTCATTTCATATATTGGTTATACAGTTGACAGACCAAGTTATTGTTTTCAAAACTGTAGTGATCCATTCGGGGATGGTGAGTAGTTCATTTAGCAGGTATTGGATGTGGATGTAGCTCGCGGGATATGAACGGGACAGAGTCATCACATGTTCTTTAGCTAGCTTCCGCAGTCATTTTAAACTTTAGCTTTTCACTTTGTTTTCCTTTCAGAGTTGTATCACAGTTTTGGTTTGGTTTTCAGTTTGTGTTTGATTAAACAGTTTTGCACTTTTAATAAACGTCCTATTATGGTTAATTTGATATAATTTACCTCGGGCAGTCGAGATGGTAGCACTTCGATATGCAAAGGTGGTCCTTGGTAAGGAACTTTGGTGTATGGGGGTGTTACACCGGGTTGCACTTTGGGTCCACACTTAGCTTGTGTGTTATGATAGATAGGCCTATCCCTTCCATGTCGTCGTGGGACCAACCAAATCAATCTGTGTTATTCTTAAGAAATCCAATTAGTTGTTGCCTGACGTTATTTGCACATTGTGCCCCTATCAACACCGTCCGCTCTGGCTGCAACTCATCCAGGCTAACTTAATCTAAATCTTCTACTGGTGGCTCAATATATTCAGCCTGGATATGCTGGTTCTGTGATTTCTATGAAGAGGGGCTGACAGTGCACTTTAATGCTTTATTGTAACATCCTCTAGCTTCCTCCTGGTCTCCATGTATCTTTTCTACTTTCCATGGCATAGGGAATTTCACACACTGGTGATATGATGAGGGAACTGCCTTCATCATGTGCAACCATGGTCTTTCTAGAATGACATCGTTGGTTGCTGGACCACCAATCACCATATACCTTACTTGTTTATTGATTCTTCCTACGTAAGTTTGGATTGTAATTTCCCATAGTGAATGAGCAGTTTCTCCACTAAACCCTGCCAGTGGAATGTTCTTCCTCAACAGATCCTTCTCACTGAATCCCATGCCTTTTATGGTGTCTAGCATGATTAGGTTAACTGAGATCCCCGTGTCTACCAGGACTTTTCTTATTGAGCAGTTTGCCATAGACAGCGTAGTGATCAATGCGTCATGGTGTTCCTGATCATCACAGATGTCTACCTCGTCAAAGATGACAGCTGGCAAGTTGTTGTGAGTGACCCTGCAGGAAGACTTTGTCCTGTCGCCCTTGGTTTCGGTGGCACGTCTTTTTGCGACTGAATACGTCAGGCCACTCAGATCTGTTCCGCCTATTATCACGTTTATTATCTTTGTGCATACGGGTGAAGGTGAGGGTATGGTCTGTCTTGTGGCACTTACTTTACCCTGCTTCCTGCCCCCACATGATAACAGGTGGTCCATGTTTCCCAGGTTATACTGGTATTTGACTTCCCTTCGTAGATTATAACAGTCCTCGGTATTGTGTCCAATATCTTTGTGGAACTCACACTTATTTTTACTATCCTTTCTCCATGACTGTTTCTCAACCGGTGGTTTGGGCCATTTGACTTTGTCCCCCAGATCCTTCAGCGCTTTCATAAGCTCTTCCATTCCGGTTGTGAAACCGTATTTGTTCAACTTAGGTGACGAGGCTTCCTCCTTTCCCTCCACTTTGTTTATTGTCCTGCTGTGAGGTTTGGATCTTTCCTCCTTCATTTCTGTTTCAGCCTTCTTGCTCGTCCTCTTTACTCTTGATGTGTGTCTTCTAGATAATATATCTTCTTCCAATCTGATTGTTCCTGCTGCTTTTGCCTGGACATCCTCGAAGGTACGACAAGGATGCCTGGTTAGTTCTTTGTACAGATTTGAATCCTGGTGCAGCCCCTGCCAGAATGCTTCCGCTGCAGTTGGCACGTCACATACCCTTATTGCTACCTTTTCTTTGTTGAATCTAGTGACGAGTCTTTGATCTTTTCGTCGAACTCTTGAACTATTCGGTAAAGGTCGCTGGTATGTTTCTCAGACCTCCTGTTGCTGGAAAACTGTTGTGTGAACACGTTTACCAAGTCAACGAAGGTGGCTATCGACTTGTTTGGTAGATCAACGAACCACTGTAATCCGGCTCCTGACAATGTTGACCGAATCCTTTACACATGCAAACTTCCTTCAGAGACCCGGTTGTTGTTATAACCATCATCTTTTGTTTGTACTGGCTGATGTGATCAAAGGGATCCGAGGTACCATCGTAGAGTGTCATGGTAGGGGCGTTGAATCCCTTTGGTACAACAACCAGCAATATCATGTCTACAAATGGTGAATCCGTAGCTGTCTGGAGTCGCCTTTTCCATGGGAGCTGACATCCCTGGAATCCTGCTTAGCATCTCCTTGAATTCCAAATATTGCTGGTTTATGATGCTGATGTAGCTAGCATTAGGGTTATACGGCGTTGCTTTGTAATTCTGGGCGTTGCCCCCTAGCTAGGTTACTACTAGGCTCTGACAGCTTGCGGCCAGGGGAGTTGTTATTGTTGGAGTAAGTGTCCTCAACAATGGTGCGATCACGATGGTGATTTAAATATC
>VHZZ01003658.1:101332-113091 GCA_009801015.1 Silene noctiflora
TATTTAATATTATTTATTTATTTTGGCTTAAATATCACTTAATCAACTTTTTTTTACCAATTTGTCCAATATGTTATTTTTTTTTACCAATTTGTTCAACATGCTACTTTTTTTACCAATTTGTCCAAAACTCTCTACTTTTTTTACCAATTTGGTAGTTTGGCCGTCCCAAATGACGCTTCTTAAACTTGATCTGTTTTGTATTTTTTTACTTTTGACTGTGACTTGTATGGAATTGGTAATTTTTACTGCAACATGTAAGAGAGGTTATCCCATTTATTTTTTGTCAAATTCAAATTCTCATTTAAGACGGGTGCATCCGTAGTAAATTTAACACGAGGTCAAGAAGTTAGAATAAAACAAAAGCAAATTTATAGAAAAAAACAGTATATTTACTTTGTCTGGGATAATACTTTGACCCATTTTAAAGTTAAGACATATATTAAGGTTTAAGAGAGATCTATTTGTTATTTTTTGTATGTCGATTTAAGCCTTTTATTTTTCTTGGCATTTTGATAATTTGTAAAAAAATCCAAATTTAAGACATTCATAATTCATATATAATCCCTCCTATTCTATATTTTATTCCCTATTTCCTTATTCGGTTATTCGGGTTTTGTTCCCTATTTCCTTTTTTGGGATGATTTGTATGACCCAAATTCAATGACATGTGGGGTAGTGTGTTTTGTGTGCTCCAAATTCACTTTGTTATTTCTTGTGAAAAAAAAGAAAGGGGAAGAAAATATAGAATAGGAGGGAGTATTAAATTAGAGTCAATTAACAATCACCCCCATTTTACGTAACAGTTTTATAAAATAACTCTCTTTTATAATTTATTTTAAACTAGTTTAGATCCCGCGCAATGAATAGGGGTGAGCAAAATCGGATATCCGATATGGTTTTAGAAACCGTAACGGATATCCGGTTTTTTAAATCTCCTTTTTTAGTATCCTTATCCGATACGTTTTTTTTGTATATACGGAAACCGTATATCCGTTTTTTCCGTATATCCGGTATCCGGTTATTTCAGCTTCACTTATAAAATTTAATATATATTTTTTCTTTTTTATGTGTGATTGTTGGTTTTTTAGTAACTTAAAAGTGTTTTACAAAGTTATAAGAGTAAATAACTTATAAACTTTAATACTAATAAGGTTTGAGCACCAACATATTGGTTATTTTGTGATTTATGTATATATTTTAATATTTTATTCTAGAAAAAAGGCAACCGTATGTATCGGATACCGTATATCCGGTTTCATATTTTGCCGAACCTTATCCGATACGGTTTTTTAAGAACCATATCGGATATCCGGAAATTCGTATCAGATATCCGGAAATCCATATAATTAAATTCGTATAGCGTATCAGATACGTATAATAAAACCGTATAGTATAATTTTGCTCAGCCCTAGCAATGAATGCGCGGTCTTTATAGAATTTTTATTTTTGCATTATTTAATTATACTAAATTAAAACATCATTAATTTTTCATATTTCACGTCATTACATTTTGATATAAGAAAAAAAAAGGATATTCTACATGGTACCTCTCAATTTTTCGACTTTCTACATGGTATCCTTACACTTTTAAAAACATACATGGTACTCCTAATTGTTGTCATTATCACTAAGTGTACCCCTAAATTTCATTTTCCGTCAATTAAACTCAGTTTTAGGCGTTAAGTGATTACTTGGACGTGTAACCAAGCTTGTCATTTATCATCTCATGACATGAGGACTATATTAGACTCAATATCCATCTTTGGACGTGATAATTTGGCAGGGGATCAAAAAAAATTTCCGTCAAAATTTTTTTAGCCCATATATCAATAAATATTAGGATCGAGATGGATATTGAGCCTAATAGAGTCCTTATGTCATGGGATAATGAATGACAAGCTTGGTTACGCGTCTAAGTCATCACTTAACGAGTTAACGCCTAAAATTGAGTTCAATTGATGGAAAATAAAGTTTAAGGGTACATTTAATGATAATGACAACAATTAGGGGTACCATGTATGTTTTAAAAAGTGTAGGGGTACCATGTAGAAAGTCGAAAAATTGAGGGGTACCTTGTAGAATATCCCAAAAAAAGTAAACTGTAAAATTATTCAAAAAAACCTGGGTAAAATTGAACTGTAAAATAATAGTGGTATCTCATTAACGTAATTTTTCATTTTTCTCGTTTTTGTATTTTGTTTTGATAAAAAAAAATTAAAACTGAAAATTAATCCAAGGGAATTGAGTAATGTGATGAAATATATTATTTCTAAAAAGTTTTTTTTATATAACGAAACTAATGATTACAATTTATAGATTCTCTCAAATTTTTTTGTCATAAAAGTAATCAAAACAATTTATAGTTTTGTTTATACATAGTATGAGTCGAGTCATTCTCAAATAATAATATCAATAAAAGATTTAATATTTTATAGTTTTATATTATTTACATTTTAACTAAAATATTTTAGTTTAGTGTTTAGTAAAAATTATATAATTTGATAAAAAGATTAATTTTAATTAAAATAATTATATAATGAAATACGTTATAATTATTAATTTCCTTATTTGTGAATACAATTAAATTATCAATAGCTTTCTTATTTAAAAAGATGCTTTTTGGAGGGAAAATATGTGAATCCACCTATTCTTTTAGTAGATAGGGGATTACTCCCTTAAGATGCACGTTTTTCAAAATTTGCTTTAAAACTCCAAATTAGGTGATTTATTGCGTTTGTTTTTAAACTTATTATCCATTGTTATACTTTCAAAGTATAAATTGTCTAAGCAACAAACGTAATAAGTTCATAAACAGACGGAATAAGTGGCTTAAGTTAGAGTTTGAAGCAATTTTTTACAAAAATGCATCTTAAGAAAAAAAAAAAAAAATATAAAAGAGTTTTATTTTAGAAAACTAGTATGCAAAAGGGAGTAATTCTGAAAACTTACATATTCAAATTTGCAAGCTATCAAATTAAAATAAGGGCTAGGCACCGGTCCAAAACCGGACCGGAACCGGAATCGACAAAAATCATGGACCGAGACCAGACCGGATTACAAAATTCTGGTCCGGGACCGGACTTGAAAAATTCATGTCCAAGACCGGAGCGGACCGGTTAGACCGGAATTAATCATTACATGCCACCTTTTCACATTCTGGTCTAAAAATTCCGGTTCATTGGACCGGGTCGGACCGGATTGAAAATATAATTTTAAAGAAAAAAATGCAAATAACAATAACTTCGGGCATTCCGGTTCAGACCGGTACGCACCGAAAAATATCGGTCTCAGACCGGAAACCGGAATCTTAGAAAATGGTGGACCGGAGACCGGACCAGAATTTTTTATCCCGGTTTCGGTCCACTAGATTCCGGTCCGGACCGGTCCATTTTTTCCGTGTCGGACCAAATTATGCCCACCCCTAATCAAAATATTAGATTATTAAAATAAAAAAAAAAGTATTATGTATATTTATTAAGTAATTTTGTTGGGAAAATGTTATTGGGCTAGTCTTATCTAAAAGTATGTCTTACACGAACAATTTGTGTCAAACAATATCGTGAGGAGAGAGAGAGTTGATAAATGGGTTATGTGGGTCGATTGTGGTTGAGTCAAAGTCGGTTAGTCTTGTGTCAGGTCAATGCAGGTTCGAGACAGTTATAGTTCATATGAGGTCATTATCGAGTTAGTAACGTGTCAGGTTATCAACATGAATTTTGTTTTTTCTTTATTTTGGATTGATGGTATGTTAAAACGATGGACTAAGTACTCCTACTTTTACTTTAATTCTGAGTGAAAACAATTAAGATGGTCATCTTACTTGACCAAACTAAGCTAATGTGTCATTAGGTCACGAGTCGAGTTCAAGTTAGGCTAAATAAAGTTGTAGCCGAATATGAGTTAACATCGGACAGGCTTGGATTAGACCAATTTTGATTTCACAAATTCTCATTTGTGACGGTCGTTATCCGTCACAGGCTTGTGGCGGGTCAAATAAAACTCATATAGGAGGAATAAAACCAGTCATTTATGATTCCTTATATATTCTATTTTTGTCTTATCTACCCATGTGGTGATGTGGGTAATACTGAACGCCGGATATATCTGTCATAAGTGAGACTCATTGTTTTGATTTACCCAAAATTTTGTGAATTTATCATAAAGAATTTCGGAAGACAATCGGTCAATTTTTACCATCGCTAGACTAGAATAATAAACCCAATAATTTTGATTGGAAAATTTGAGCCTCAATTAGTTACCTCGGAGAGTCGGAGTACGTAACCAACAATTCTCCCGCCAAATGAACCAATTTTCCAAAACCCACTGATTTGAATCTATTTCGACCCCCAATTCTCCAAATTAGGGTTTCATATTTTCAAAACTCTTCCCTTCACTTCTCTATTTCGTCGAGAAACAACCTTTCCGACGCCGACAAAGATGATGGTGTCGCTGCCGAAGCGTACTGCGACGTTTCCGCTGGGCGATGGCAGCGAATAAGCGGAGGAGCTAAACGCGTCGTTTCGTTGTAGTGGTGAGATAAAGCTCCATTATTGATGATGATTTTGCCTCTATTTACGATTTCCTTATTGATATTTAAGTTCCAGATTTTTAGTTCGATTAATGTAATTATCTTGCGTATTGAATTGAATTTTCAGCTGGTTTTACATAATTCTAAATTAATTGGGTGTTTTTTTTATTCATACCACTCCGCTTAAACAATTGTCACAATTGTCACAATTGTTTTTATTCATACCACTCCGCTTAAACAATTGTGACAATTGTTTTTAGTTACCTCGTCAATGCGTTTTGTGGTTGTGAAAGAGCGGTGTGATGGAGGGTAGTAAAGCAGGATATTGACATCCACACAAAATGTCATTCTTTTGATTTCAATGGGAAATATATGGACACTCTTTGTGGCTGTAGAGATTTGCTGCAGCTATCTCGATTGTTTAGATTTACTGTTTTATCATGAAGAATGAACTACAGTAAGGATTTTGAATTACAAATCATAACAATAAGTAGCACTGTGAATCATGATAAAAACAGCTAATAGTAGTTGCCTGCTAGCTGCTAATACAACATATCAAAACCTTATATATTTCACAGATTCTCGCAAAAGACGATCTTACAATGGGTTCAACTAGCCAGATCGTGGGGGTGCAACATCAAATCAAGCATGGTATGGTCAGGGTGCTCGTCAGAAAGCGCAAAATACAGGACTTGCAGTCTGCTCAGACTTGTCGTAACGTGGGTCATAACTCCAGGGGAAGAGAAGTATGTGATTTTAATGGATTAGTTGCATTTTTGAGTTATCGAGTTTGGACATGTGATGCTATGACGCCATGCATAACTTAAATAATTATACTTTCAGTTTTGCTATTAGAATTCTATCATGGATTGGAATCATAAGTTTGGTGTAACACGTACAGTTTGTTGCAGCCTGAAGGAGTGTTATAGCTAACCAGGATTGCTAACAAAAAAAAAAAAACACAAACAAACGAACTTGCGAGGACTGCAAGTGTAATTAACACATTCATGACGTAATAAACATCTCAGGATGTATTCCAGTAAACGTAACTAAGCAAATTAAGTAGCAGAGCCTTCAAGCTCCAAACTCCAAATTAAAGAATTAATATCTACGAGTAATTATTAACTAATACTAGACTTGTTAATATCCAAGATAGCAAATTAAGCAGTATCAGCGTCGGTCAACGTGCCAAGCCAGGTTGGTGGGAGCATCCCAGTCTGCTCATTTACAGTCTTCATAAGTGGTGGCAGCATGCTATAGATCCCAGCTATGTCCTTCATTGAGCCACCAGAACCGCTCAAACCAGCCCCACCGAGTCCTGACGACCAGACACTGATCTTAGGCTGCAAACCCTGAACAGCATTAGCATTGATCTTAGCCATCTCTTGGTAAACAACAGAGTTGATCATCATGTAGTCCCTTAGAGCAGGGTAGTTTCCATCAAGAGACTTAAGAAGGGTAGAAAGGTAAAATCCTTGTGCCTGAGCTAAGGCCACGATTCCCTCCGCCTCCTTTTTGGCATAGACTTCAGCATCGGCTTGCTGCTGACGCGAATAGAATGACGCTTCTGCTTCTGCCTTTGTTCCCTCAGCTTGCATCTGCTTCTCATATAAAAGTGCATCTGATTCTTTTTGGTGGTTGTAGAGATTCCTGTTGGCTTCTTGGACCTTGATGTCATATTCAACAGTAGCCTTACTGAGAAGCTCGGCTCTGAGTTTCTCGGTCCTAGAGATAGCATTCTTCTTCTCCACCTCACTCTGCAGCTCGGCCTCTCGAATGGCCACGGCCTTCATGGCCTCAACCTCTGCAAGCTGAGCAGACTGGGCCCACCCAGCCTTCTGAGCCATTAGTGCAGCATTGGCTTTTGCCACATCAGCTTCCGTTTTGCACTTTGATTTCTTCCTTCTTTCCTTCTCCTTGCCTTTGTGTAGCTATAATCTTAGTCTCAGCATTGATTTTCGCAGCGTTTTGGGTTGTTTGGCCTTCCCTCAGCTTTGCTCCAATCTCTCCTTTCATTCTTGCTTCAGACACATCTATCTTAGCCTGATTAGCAGCATCCATCTGAGTCTTCTGACCCAAATAAGAGAAATATTCGTGACCCGGAACATCAACAAGCTGCTTAACATTAGCATTATAAATTTTCAAACCAAACTGGTTCAACTCCAACTGCACCTTATCAAAAACCTCCTGCTTAAATTCCTTAGTCCCTTTAAATATCTCCTCCATCGTCATGGAAGCTGCGAGTACACGGGTTTCACCCTCAATGATCCCCTGTACGAGTTCATTCACGTGCTCCGAGTGCATCTTGTGAGGGGACATGAGTTTTGCGTACAACACAGGGTCCAATAGTGAAGACTGCAGGGAGCAGGAAGGGGAGTTTCTCCGCACTCATTGCTTGCACTTGAAACGTGTAGTTTACAGGGGAGACGACTACACGTACGTAGCGTTGGCCAGGGAATTAGCGAGCTTAATGTCGGGGATTTTCCATCCTGTTATGGCTATATATTCTGACGGTCCTGCTACTACGTAATATGGTACAGGCGCCATTGTTGATAGTGATATTCTTCTGGATCTTCTTGGTGGTTGTGTTTTTCCTTGGCGGGAGTTTTGCCTTGGTATTGTGCGTAAATAATCAGAACACATGAGATGAGATGTATATTTATAGTGTAAGATAGATTCTTACCTTTGCCTAAATTAGGGACCATATTATTATCAAATACTACTCTCCTAATACCACAACAATAATCATACTGTATTATAGTAATAAGAGATAAGATGAGACTCTCTGGTTGATTGAATACCGACTACTCAAATTACTAATTATACTGAAAGACCGTCTCATACGGGCATACTAAATAATCAAACGTCTACGCAGCAATAAACAATGACATGGTAGGTTATACAACCATATAATCCCTGCCAACTAATTCAAATTTGTTCTAGATGATAGTCCTAGAATCTAACCATTATGGCATACTAAAACAAAATGATAAGCTGCAGCTAAGTTTAAGTATTGTTCTACCAACAAATTACTAATCAACGGAACTCCCTTGAACCTAGTGTATAAGGCATATTCCCAACGATGTTGAGTGTCCGGTGTTGCAGATCTCCACCAGGTGTCGCGGTAGGTAAGTTGACGTGGCACACAGGGGATCGGTCCAGGTTGTCACTCTTACGAACCAGGAACCTCATAACACCGTCTGTAGTATCATGCTTGACTACTTTGTACCTGCAACAAAAGCACCTTGATTGCAGGACACCAAGGTAATCACGAGTCCCCTCATCAAAGCGACTTAAGTTATAGCCTTCCTTGAACGTCATTCCTCCAAATCCAATCCCGCCATCAAAATTCTCCATGATGATGTTAGCTTTCTTACACGTGTCTGGAACATCCAGCCGTATGTAAATTAGGGGCTCTCCGTCTTTGCTAGGTATGATCTTGTGCTCATATACACCTTTTACGCCACTTAGTAGGTGCGGGTTTATGTGATCTGGTTTCCCACCACTTAATATTATACCTGAAATTTCAAACATCACTCATTATAAAATCGTTTCAAGCCTGATTACTAATAAGTGCGCAGTTACAGCCAATTAACCAACGACAAATACCGATTAGAATCTCATCAGAAGTTAAGCAGAGAAAGTATGAGGACTCTGTACAACAGTTGTGAAATACTCCTTATGCTGTAACTAAATTGCCAAATAGGTGGTTGTAAATTAAAAACAATGCGACTGTAAGCAATTCAAAGATTAGTTTGAAAGATCAGCAGCCAAAATTTGAGTCTAATTGAAGAGGACAGCCTTGTCCATGGCAGTGACAAAGTATATCAGCGAACAGGCCGGAAACAACTTTTCAAACTGGTTCAGTTTTCTGTTGAGGCCTACAGGGTTTCTAGAACAGACATGTTATCAAGTGAATTATGACTAAAGCAGATCATATATACTCTCGAGTTATAAGAATAGACGCCATATACTCCGTATTATACAATGACATATGTAAGACGCAACGTCAAATATTAGAATCGACTGAGCATTTCAAGATATAATAATAAAGTGAATTATGCAGAAGGGTTTGCAGAATAGCTCTTCAATCTTCTGTCAATCACAATGTACAAAAACAAATGTCTTAGACCGACTTTCTCACTAGCCTCAGCCACAGGGAGATCGCCTCATAATAACCCTGTGACTTTGCATATTCTTATCTCATTACATACAAAATGGGTTTATTTTGCACGTCTCAAATCGTGTTATTAAGACTTGGAAGATGTAAAACACAACATCAAACTTTTGGAGCTAGTTAGAAAGCTCCGACATGTTAGTTTATTTCACAGATTCTCGTAAAAGACGATCAAAACATCAAACAAACATTATACGAGTATATTTCACGGATTCTCGTAAAAGGCGATCTTACAATATTTTTTCCCCTCCACAGGCATTAGAAATTAACCTAAAGATAAGATCTTTTTGCCAATATTTGATTTCTGAAATAAAAGAGTATTGAAAATGGAGAAAACATACCATAAGGCTCAAGTGGAGAATGTACAATGAAAGAAATATTTTGTTCTGCAGGGATTTTAATTTCTTCATCTTGCCCTATAATATTCCAACAAAAAGAGTAATTAATTTGAGACGATACTGATTTAAATAACTGAAGAGGGTTGTAACATTGTCGTGAGACCGTTACTGAATAAACAAATTGAGAAGACCTGAATTATCATCATGTTGAGCAGCGGCAGAATCACGGCGAAGAGGAGAGAGGAAATGGAGAGAACCGTCACAGCGAGGGAAGAACAAGCGAAAGACACCATTATCAACCTCGGAAGTAAAGTTGACTTCGGAAGGGTCTCGGTCAAGGACGACATAACCAGCATAAACTCGGGGTTCAGGGGAATCGAACCCGGGCCAGAGAGATGGTGCTTTGCCAGAGAAGGTAACGGTTCGGGTTTCGTTGTATTTGACAACTTTGACACCGTTGTTTGGGACGCCAGRCATGTCGACTCGCACGTATAAGYCGCGTTTTAGTTKACGGGATTCGAAAGCGCCTATCGKTCCRTTTTTCGTCGGCTCATTGTCATACTGTTGGTATGGGTGTGGCTTTGCTGTTATTTCTTCGTAGAGAAAATTGAGCAGTTAAAACAGAAAGTTAGTTAAAATGGAAAAGAAAGAGAGATGGAGATGAATGGAGTAAAAAATGGTTCATCTTTTGTAAGACGGGTAAAACGGATTTCACTAACATGGAAATGACCCAAAGCCAAAAGTTAGTTGTTAATAAGATCCGTTTTACACTTTTACTATATCTTGTGGAAAACCGCTTTACATACGAATATGCGGTAAAAATATTAAAATAAAATAAGGAGAGGTACCTGAAGAAGGGGAAGATGATGAAAGAGGTGCAGGAGCAGCCATGGTGGAAGTGGTAACTTGAAAGTGTAAACTAATGAGGGTGGAGATAAAATGAATGATAAAGGTAAAAAAGAGAGTACTTGTAGAGTGTTGTAGAAGGCGGAACAATTTATTTTTACAGTGGAGACGGTTTAGTACGTGAAACTTTAAAGTACAAACATTAATTGGTTTTGGCTGGATATTTGACATTGCTTTGGCCTTTGGGCAATACTCAGATAGTCAGATTACTCACAATTTTTAATTCTGTTTTGTCTTTTTTTTTTTTATTATTTTTGACTGTGACTTGTATGGAAATAGTAATTTTACTGCAACATGTAAAAAAGAAGGTTTGGGATTTTTTACATTTTGATTTCTTTGCTTTTTCTTAAAATCTTTATCATTTGGATAAATAATTTGTATTGAAAAAGTATGATTATGACTTATGAGATCACTAGAATGAGTAATTTTAAGCAAAATTTTCAATTTAATAGATAAAATGTTTGTTTGCGTGAAACAAGATTAGTACCTTTAGGTATCTTGGAGGTCGTAACTACCCTCATACACTTTGTGATCTACCCTTTTATGCAAGGGTTCGAGCCACGGTTGTAGATGCGTAATCTAATTAATGTTAAATTACTTATTGTAATTTAACACTTTCGATGGTGAATGATATAATTACCAACTAAAACACAATAATTTCCAATGATACTTATATATCAAGAAAAACTAGGAGTGAGCAAATTTAGGTCCGGACTGGAAAAATGGACCGGACCGGATCATTTGGTTTGGACCAAACCCGGACCGAATTATTTTGGTCTGGTCCTCGGTCCTCATTTTTCCAAGTTTCGGTCTTCGGTCCGATCTGGTCTAAGACCGGTTAATTTAGGTCCGGACCGGACCAGATCGTTTGGTTTGGACCAAACCCGGACCGAATTATTTTGGTCTGGTCCTCGGTCCTCATTTTTCCAAGTTTCGGTCTTCGGTCCGGTCTGGTCTAAGACCGGTTAATTTAGGTCCGAACCGAATGGACCAAATTTCATATTTTAAAGACTAACTTTTTGACTTTCTCGATCCTGTTCACCCACAATTTAGGGTTATCACTCTTCCATTCCGCATGGTTCTTATTTTCCATGGTTGTACCGAATCCGGCACCTGAATCAGGCTTGATTCGTACGCCCAACTTACTTTTTGACTTTCTGGATCAAAAGCAAATATCCATGCCCAACGCTGGCATGTTCTTGTCATTGCCATGTTTGAATGAACGGGAACTCTGAAAAATATTTTTCTCATAATATCCCTTATCCCCAAAATTTCATGGAGCTCTTCCCCAGTTATGGGCGACTTAACCAGGGCAGCCGCTGAAAGAAATGGTAGCTTCTCTTTCATCAATTCCCGGGCAAACCATTTTTTATCTGTAGTCATCAAACTACTTCCATAGCGACACATTGGCTCAACAGATTTCCTTGGTGGTCTCATGTTTAAGACCTTTTAAGAGAAAGAGAAAGAAAACTATTCAAACTCTGTTGACCTTATTTGGAATATACAAAACCAACTCTTTTCTTTATTAATAAATTAATTACGCCACGTATTCCCACGTCTCTCTTGAGGGTAATCATTATTTTCAGGCGGCGGTTTATTTACCACAACTGTCACGACTCTTATCAAGTCCAATCAGTCTCCAACTGTCTCATTTTTCGAAGGGGCATGCAACTTGGTGGAACGCTTCTTCCTTTACTCCAAATCCAGCCTTTTTAGCTGTTGAGTATATATTTATATATGTTTTGATAATGACAAGTGGTTTATATTTAATTATACACTATGCACTTAATCGTTTGTTAAAGTCCTT
>VHZZ01003661.1:29837-43893 GCA_009801015.1 Silene noctiflora
TATTTTAATCATATGTAAACAAAATTAGACATAGGATGCAAAATTATAACTAAGTTAATTACCCCGTTGCAACGCACGGGTGTCAAACTAGTATAGAATATGAGAGAGTATAACATATATTAAAGTACGAAAACTAACTTGTGGAATACACGGATACAAAAACTAGTTTGCCCTAAAAAAACACAAATTCATCTATCACCAATTCACCATTACCATTACTATTACCAAAATGAAATCTCCCCCATCCACCTCATTCAAAAATTTGCTAACAACCCATATACCACAGGATATGCTGATATGCCCCTTCAAGTACTCTTTACCTTTTCTAGTTTATAAAGGATATCCTCTCTTCCTTACTTCCCCCACCCTTTCACATTATCCACCATTTAATAGTATACCTTCTTTAACCCGACACCCATAGTCCGGATTAACTCCCTCTTTATACTTTTCTCCTATTTCTTTATTCCTCGAATATTCCTTTCCAAACACCTTCCTATATATACCTTCTCACTTCCCTTACCCTTCCTCAAATGTTCCTACCTACACAAACATCACATTAACACATAATCACATACTATTAACCTAACTTTTTATTCTTATTATTTTCAAAAATGTCGAGTAATAAGCGGTTAACAGATCCGTTTAACGAGAAAGTCCGGCTGAGGATCTTCGGGTTAAGTAGTGGTAGTAACAGTAGTATCAGCGGAAGCGAGCACGAAGGCGAATACGACATCGTATCGCCTTCGCCTTGTTTATCATACCTAGTCCAGAATTTTCTAGAAGACGAGGAACCGACCGACTCCAATAACAACCATAACACGGACGCGAAGCCGAGTCGAGCGAGCTCGTCCGATTCCGACTCCGACGAGTTACTCCGATCAGATCCGACGGTGTTAATCAACGAGGTGATTAATCCAACGCTGTATAACAATGCGGATTCTTTTCGTAATAAGCTTGTAGCTCAAGTAACTAAAGCGACGGAAATATTTTCGTTTTTTCGAAAGAATAATAAAGCGATGTTTCATCGAAATTTAATGGCGTACCTTCGAGAAATCGGCTACGACGCAGGCGTATGTAAGACTAACTGGACATCATCCGGTAACCTAAAAGCCGGAAATTACGAATTTCTCGACGTTATCTCGCCGGGAAATCACGTCAGATACATTATCGACACCGAGTTTTCCGGCGAGTTTGAGATCGCTCGTGAGTCACCGAGTTACGAGAAATTTAGAAAATCATTACCGCGAGTTTTCGTCGCTAAACCTGACGATACGAAAACAATCGTACGGTTGATGTGCGATGAAGCACGAAGATCGATGAAGATCAGCGGTTTATCATTACCGCCATGGAGGAAAAACAGATATATGCAGATGAAGTGGTTCGGTCCGTACCGTCGGAGTACTAGTCATTTTGCGGCGGCGCCGACGGTTGTTTCTAAGGCGGCGGTGAGTGGTTTTCCTGTGAAATGTAGGGCGGTAGGGTTTGATGTCGCCGGAGATAGCGGTCGGTTTATATTTCCTCCGGTGACTAGGACAAGATGATGATGATTGATTTGAATTTGATTGATTATGGATTATTAATTAATTATGTGAATTATTTAGTAGGGTGTATATCTTTTTTGAATAATTTAATTAATGGAAGAACATGAGTGATTTAGATAATGTTAATTTAAATTATCCAGTGTTAATTGTGGTATTATGTTTTCAACGTACTGACATAGCAGTATAAATTTGAGATTTTGGTGTCTAGAGTCAGATTTACGATATGTGTACTACAATTTTTTCTATTTTGTTAATATAACAGATGTTATCAGGATCAATTCATGTTTAGTGGATAATTTAATTAATGAATTATTTAACTTTTTATCGGACATTTTAAGAGTTAAGTATAGGGTATTATCTGTTTATCTTTGAAATAATATCATACTCTTCCGTTACATTAAACTCTTAAGGATATATATATATATATATCATTTTTTTTTTTCATATCATATTACTAAAAATTACCAATGCTTTATATTCATAACTTTTTTGATAAGATAATTTTAACAAAATCTTACAAGATTATATATCTTGTCTTGTATTCACAATTCACAAATGGGTTTATTTACTTTTTTCCTTATAGTATAAAAGATCATTTTTCCGAAGTCTTGAATAAATGTTATTGTTACGTTAGTAATTGTATAAACATTTGATTGGGTGTAGCTCGAATCTCAATTTGTGGTTTAAACTTCCGATTAGAATGACCGTCTTTTCACCTGGTATTGTAATTTGAGGTGCCAAATTCAAATCTTAAGATTTGTTAAATCCCACATATAATTTAAGCAAGTATGATAGATAATCAAGTGAACGACCAATTAAAATATGAAAATATTGACTAAGATTTGATTACAGGTGCTCTCTTCATCTCCCGCCTCGATCAGTAGTTGTTTATTCTTTTTTCTTTGGAGAGAGAGATTTCCAACAAAGGATAATCGGACCAAGTACTCAAAAAAACTTAATTATCACCTTTTGTTATGACCTTAAAACCCTAATACCAACGAATTGGGCAAAGTAGCAAATACATCCAAAACGATTACACATTTTATCCCCAAATGTGAATTTAAATACACAACGTGGGATATCTTGTAGAAATTGGGATATCCGTAAATTAAAAAACCTAACCTGTTGAAGTGTGAATTTATTTGTTTTGGAAAAAAGAGAAAAACGTCGATCCACATACTAAAAATCTACAAGTTGTGATGCGGAAAATGAACAGTGGGAAGCGCGAGAAGACACGGCGTCGTTACATTAAAACGGTGATTGATAAAAGTCCATCTTTTTTCTGTAGTATTGAAGAAACAAAATGCACGTGCCTTAGTTTGCTTTATTGGCCTTTGGTATTTTTTAAAGGTCATCTCTTGCTTTCTCCAAGTGTCTTAGTCTTTCTTCGTGTCATTGGGTACACCTTCTTTTATCGTCCAGTCCACATTTTCCCAACTTTGTCCATGCATTTGCAATTGACTAAGTTTAATAACGAGTAACATACTCTTAGTTATGCCTTTATCCCATTGTATTTATTAAATTATTCTAATTAAAATTGTAGTGTATCTTTGTATGACCTATAATTGGATTTCCTCCTATTTTATTGACCATTTTCATGCAACTCTCTTAATCGCCTACCTTTATTATATCTTTATTTATGCTTCATTCGTTATGTTTATTAGGCAACATTAATCCAACGCCGTGCCTCTTGACTCTCTTCGTTCTAGGTATGATTCATCCTCTAATGTTTGATCTATTTTAAGCCATGTCTTTTCGGTTGATAAGAGGTGAATTGAATTGAATGTAACTGAAATAAGAGTTAATTTGTGAAGAATGATTGGACCTAAGCTGAATTGAACAGAGCTGAGTTGAAATTAAGTTAGAGAAAACAAAGCCACGCTATACTTAGTGTCTAAGTATATATGGAGTATTGTTTTACTTCGTAACTAATTATCACATCAACTTTTGTGTCGTTTAATAAAGTTAAGCTGATAATTGTAATGACAACTTTCTATATAATTGGTTCGAGTCATAACACCACTGATCCATTCATATTTAGGGAAATTCAACATCATGGGAGATTGAGGAACACATGATTGTAATTTGTAAATACAAAATAGTAAGACCGAATTTAAAGAGATTTACATTGTTCATATTAACACATTTCAAAATAATTTGAAAGGAACCCAATACTAATAACTATTGCATGTGCATGTAAGACTATTATAGGTGTCACAAACAAGAACTTGTATTCCTAATATTCCCTCCCATTCAAACCAAATGTTACATTTAACTTTATTACGCTTGTTGAGACGCATTTTTTTTTTTAAAAATTTGTGATTTGGAGGAGTCGGAATTATGATTCTAATTGAAGAAACATGTGTAGGCCCTACAGCACAAGTGCAGCTAGTAAACTAATTAAAACTAAATATAGTAACACATACGTTATCCAAAATGTATAAAGCCAGAAAGTGGTGTTAAGGGGATAAAACGAAGGGACATAAGCACGTACATATATGAAGTTATGAAGATGAATAATCGCAATGATGTACTGCAAGTCTGCAATTAACTTAGCAGTTGCATCAATAGGGTCAGTCAGGTACATCCTACTCCGTATTTAACAACAGTTTGAATAAAATGACAAACACACATTAGTATGGGCCCCATAGTACTTGCTTGGATAAGGTGGTGTTTGCTTATTGGGTTAAGATTAGATTGGCCCACTTTATTTTAATTATTATGGGGCCCATAACTAGTTAGATAGCCTTGTAGGCTCATATACTCATCTTGCATGCCTGATGCCTCACCCTTTCGTTGCTTCTCGTGTTTGCTAGAGCTGGGCACTTGCTCGGGTTGGTCCATCCCTCGGATCTACATTTCCCAAGCTTGACTGACCCGCCCTCAACCTGGTATGACTCGTGCAAGGTCTGAGCCGGTTCAGGATCAAAGAAAATGGACCCGACCCGCACATGATCCGTTAAAAAACAAATAAATAAATAAAATTTACACTATGCCTGTGACCCCGCCCGCCCATCTCACTCAAGGGCTAGTTCAGAGTCGGACTCCCCTTGAACAGACTCGGCCAGCCCGCCCTTTCCTCAAAAACAGTTTCAGGGTTGAGTTGGGTGAACCCGGCCCTACCCCACTCTAACTCGGCTCGTGGCCACCTCTAATGATTACACAATGGAAAATTAAATTTGATGGGATGCGAAAAATGGTGACTGAAGTTGATCTCGCTTGATTTGAGGCTAAATTTATATACAACAACATTATCCTAGCTTATACATTGTCAATTTATCTTCACCCAATTTACAACACCAACTTGAAACGAGTGAGACTCAATAGAGCCCTAACTAAATGTTAGAATATTAAACTATTGATTGACCAGAACTAAAAAGTTAAACTAATTGGTTGAGATCCATATCGTTAATGATCATAATGGAACATAGCTTATTTTCGCAATATGCATATGCATCAATCCAATATTTTACGCGATTGTAACACCTCAAGAAGTTATGAGGTTTAATTGTTCACATCGAAATTGAGAAATTTATGACAACTTTATAAATGATAATTCTAAGTTACGAGGTTTAATTGTCCTTATCAAGAAGTTGAGAAATTTATGACAACTTTATAAATGATAATTCTACTCACCATATTTTAGTAATAAAAGCTTGTGCTTTTGAGCTTAACTAAGAATAAAGATGAGCTAAAGGTGGACATTACATCTTTTGGAAGAGTGTTTTACGACAATGGTGGTTCAGGTTGTTATCAATGATAGCAGAGCAAGCCTACGATTGTGTGGTGACCCTATGGTCAAGAGTATCTCTAGGAGGGGCGTGTTGCTTTTGTATTTTTCTCTTTGTTCATGTGATTTGTTTACTTTTATTTTTGATAAAAGAATAATAGAGAGATGTGATGAGGATTAAGGACATTGCTAGCGCTAGTGATGTTGGATAATAAGTGAAATAAAATGGATACAACCTATTGATCCACTCATTAAATTTTACTCCGTATTAGAATAAAACTATAACTAAATTATTGAAGGCAAATTCTCATTTGTGACGGAAGGTATCCGTCACAAATGAGAAGACGGGTACCATTTTGTGAGACAAAATGCTCAAATAGAGGAGAGAGGAAAGCAAGTGGGGGGTGCTCCCACCTTGTCCCCCTATTTGTTTTGTGAGTAGCATTATCCGTCTTCGGATCCGACCCGTCACAAGGGAGACGCTTTGATTATTGAAACACTCTAAAATAATATAGATAAATAATTTCTCCCTCGATCCCAATTTTACTGTGCTCTCACCTCTCAAACTTTTTTTTTGAAGGAAAAATTGTGTGTATTGATGACTCAATAAAGTCTGACAAAAAATCTGAGACTACAACATCAGCTATAATATCCGGGCACATCTCCACCCACACTCGGGTAGAATACTCAATCAGCAAATAGTTGTCCCCTTTCTAATTTTACTCTATAAACCACTCATATCATTTACTAATTTATTAACTTTTCTTAAATCCACTTAAAATAAAAAAAAGTAGGACAATATAATTGGGAGGAAAAGAGTAATAGAAAACACAATACTCCCTCCGCTCCGGACATTTGTTTACCTTAAGTTTTGATATAATTATTAATGAGATGAGAGGTGACCACTGACCATTTGTGGTTAGTTTTATTGAATGACAACCGGATTGTGATAATTATGAATAATCAAATCGTACATAAAAAACACTCCTGAAATACACGGTAAACAAATGCACGAAATACCCCAAATTGACAAAGATAAACAAATAATCGGGACGGAATATAAACAAATAACCGGGACGGAACATAGGGATTATTTGTTAAGAGTAATCATACTTCTATTAATCAAACGAATGAGATAGAGTGAAGACTTTATATTATTGGAGTGGACGCGGAGAACATCAAATCCATGTATCACAATCTCATCCAAATGGATTGGCAAAAATAAACACTTGTATAGTGTTCTAGGGATAAGAATGATAGGCCCACAGGCTACATGGACACACCATTTTCATCATCACATCAAGACAATAGTTAATGTTGTACGTGTTGTATTGTTGAAATAACACCAAATGGTACAAACCCTTTCCATAGAGCCAAAGTAGAGCACAATACTAGCTTTAGGTCACTTTAGTGGGCCTCTCAAAACTTGGATAATCTTTAAAATGTTATTCTTCTTTTATTTCAGCTGGTTCATGCATGAACTTCAAGTTATTTTGGGTATTAATTATAATTTTATACTTCGATTGCTAGGTTAAAAGGGGATTCGAATATGATTAAGTTAGGTTTAGTATATTGGAACATAGAATTAATGGTCATGTTTTAGGGTTAGGTTTATCAAATTGATCGACAAAATTTTGTGAAAGACAATACATAAATGTTTTATTTATATGTTTTTAACAACAAATTTTGTGAAAGACGATGCTTCCTCTGTCTTGAACATTTGTTTACCTTTGATTTTGACACAAAGAATAAGAAAATAGGAGGAGACTATTTGTGACCAAAGGCAAAGCCCAACCCCGAAAAAACATCGGGCCAGGTAGCCAGGTCATTTGATCAGCTTTAGAGCGTACCCGTATTAGTATAGACCGGTCATTCTTATTAAAAAAATAATTTTATCATAAATACCATTTTCTTATTTTTGGTATCGTTTTTAATTTCAATTTGTAATTGGTCTCCACAAAAAAATTATTTATAGTCTAGAGTCAATCTATTAATAGACTTACTCAAAATTCAGTTAACAAATGATATAAATATTAGCATCCAGGACTGGATCATTAATTGGTTTAGCTTAACATTAAGAAAGGAGAATTGTATTGATGGAATTATTTCTTTCATGTGCACTCTTTGGATAATCTGGGTTATTCGTAATGGGTAGGTCTTTGGTAAAGAATCTTTGTCCCCTTTTGGCTCGATTCGTTTATATAACATGAGTTGAATTCGACTTTATCTGCGAAGAAGGAGAGGGCTGATACAAGGAAGGGTTTGAATAGCGTCCGTCTTTTAGATGATGGTAAATTTAATTTGCAGGCTCGTCATTATGGTAATGTTTTTCATTTGATTGGCTCTGTATTGTGTGTAGATCACTTTCTTATCTATACGGATGCTGCTTGGAGATCGGACTTTTCTACTGGCTTGGGATGGGATGTAAAAATAGCAACGATATTGGAGCTACCATTTTCTCTAATTTGAAATCAAATTGTTATGCGCAATCGGCTTCTCAAGCTGAAGCCTTAGCCATCCTCGAAGCTCTTAAATAGGCTAGAAGGAGTCAACTTCTCCATGTGTGTCTTTAATCGGATTGTCTTCTGGTGGTCTCCCAACTCTTGGACTTTACTCCGGTTAACATGGATACTAAAATCATTGTTGACGACATTTTAAGAGAAGGTTGTTATTTCCATTATCTTTCATTTGTTATGTTCCTAGAAATTGTAATAACATGGCTCATAGATTAGCTAAGAGAGTCATTAGTATGTAATTCCGTTCTTTATCCACCTGTAAAAAAAAAAACATATATGCAACTGTTTTACAAAACGGTTCTGCGCGAGTAATGGAAATCTTCTATATATAAAAGATGAGTCTTTTAAATACTTCTCATTGGCTACTTGATTTTAATCTCATTACCCCACCACTTAAAAAACTACCCATTTTCATTTTCACCTATTATCAATAAATGATGATATTGAATAAAAAAATACTCTAACACAAAATTATGATCATAACCCTAATATTTATAAAAGTTTTCTTTTTATTAATTTAGCTTAAGTTATATAGTGTAAGTTATATTAATTATAAAATGAGAGCCGTAGTCACATTTTGTATATAATTCTAAAAATAACCCGTGCAATCGGGATTAAAACTACTTTATTTGCTAAAGATTACACAACATAAAACGAAGGCCATTGCTTCATCGTGTGCAACATTGCCCCACATTTGCTAGAGAAACGAATAAAACTTAACCAATCTTTTTGTTATTATTTATTCAAAAAATACTTTTAAAACCATCATAGATGGTCTCCTAACTCTAAAAGGAGATCATTTACGCAATGGCGAATCTAGGATTTATGCAATGCAATGAGGGTGATTAATAAAATTTATAGCATAAAAAAAGGCCAAAATATAATCACTCGAATCAGCGTCGTCCGTAACATTTCGAGGGCGTTGTGCGATATTTAAAAGATAGGCCCTTTTAACAATAACCTATATTAATATATAAGTTTTAATTAATGCTTGATAAATTATAAAACAAATTGATAATGGAGAGCGCTAGTCTCACCCGAAATACTTATTTTCAAATATAATTATGCTTCTTTAAAATATCACTATATTGTTATTGTCATGTAGTTACAAAGGCTTGAACTCAGGTTGCTTTAAGGTTGTGAAAATACTTTTACCACTAAGCCACTAAGGTTTGATAAAATATAGGCACACAAATAAGCATATATCTATTTATTTTCAAGATTAATGGGGTGAGGGGTCACCCCATCACCCCCTATAAATCCATCCATGCATGTACGGTGATTGCTACAAGTGGACCATAAATCATAATGAGTAAATATGATCAGAGGTTTCCTATTACATGCATTTTGTAAATTTTTTGAATTATTATTAATAATAAGTAAATTTTCTAGCTCAACGTACAATGGGGTCCCGACTCCTCCCAATCCAAAATATAAGACTTTAACAAATGACGTATTAACGAGTAGGAGATACTTAGCATTTGGCCTGTTAATGAGCATGGTGTGTGCGTAAAGATGGCTGTTGAAATGGTTTTGCGCCATTTTAAGAGTTGGTGGAGTTTGATGAGATTCGTTATTATGATGAGAAAAGTATTGTACCAAACATTCAAAGGTTGCAAAAGAACTTGCATGGGCGTGCCTTTCTGCTCCTTTCAAGAGTTTTTAAAAACTAATCAACCCATTTATTTATATTAACAAAAAACAAAGCACTTCGTAATTTGTAAGCAACTAAATTATTTGTTTTATTAAGTTTATACAAAACATTACAGGGAAGTATATGGACATTCATATACGCGAGATATGATAAACTCATTAGCATTTTTTATTTTTTTATTTTTTTTAGCATGTTGTCGAAAGAGAAACGTATATGAATTTTAGTCGGTCTTATATATGACATCGTCTTTCACAAGGCTTGACATATTACAAGATTATGTTGGGACTAACTCTCGTATAAAATGGTCTCATGAAATTCCTTTTCGCTATAATTAGTTTTTATACCCGTCAAAATCACGGGTGCGTTTAAGATTAATTGTATAAGTTTATGCATAAACGTGACCTCATTAATTATTTTGAATTTGTTGGCATATTTGTTCTCTTATATTGCATACACTGGCACGCAGAAATATTGCATAAGAATTATATTTCATGTATTTTAGTGAGAAGCAAAAAATATCTTCATATTAAATTTTATATGAATTGAGATACTGTATCAGTAATTAGATATTGACTTAGAAAACGGGCAAGTTGATTCTGATTAGAGTCTGGCCAGTTCGTGTAACTGGCCGGCCCAAACCTTGGGTCGAGAGCGGTTACTCATGACAGCTCTTCAGGATGTGTACATTGCCCACAGATCAACATGAGTCCTTTCTAGCGCATTTTGTCCTCACTCATGCGCATCTCGGGAACCTTCCTAGGAGGTCACCCATCCTAAGACTACTCTCAGTCAAACACGTTTAACTGTGGAGTTTTTTTGCATGGATGACCAGAAAAGAAAGTGCACTTTGTTGATATGAGTGGTACTTTTAATCCCTTTAAGCACTAGTCATTTAAGCTTATCCATGGACCTCTTCAATTGCGTGGGGTGTTACAGTTCGAGTGTGTCACATTTTGGGTTAGTTCCTATGAAGTGGGGCCATTTCGAGTTTTAGGTTTGTTGGTCTAGTCATTTTCGGCACAATGATTAATTGAGGAAAAAGTACATTTAAGATTACTGAATATTTATAAATTAATTTTGATGATTGATTTTTTATTTTAACGTAAGAAAACATTATTAAGTGTGTTTTCAGATGAGTTATTTCAAGTTATTTTATGTCAATTAGAGTTATGTTATGTCGCGTGATTTTTGAGTTATGTGGTTTTCGATAGGGTCATTTCGGGTTGGGTCAATTACTGGCCAACAAAGCTCATACCGTGTTTGGGTCAGGTCGGGTTTTAGGTCACTTACGAGTGTTGTAAGTTCGGGTAAAATTTGTGTCTAGGGACAGATTTTTCGAGTCGGGTCAATTAGGTCGAGTTGATTTTGTGAGGTTTTATTAGATGTGGTAAAATTCAATGTATATAACTTTAAACTACTTAATTGAACATTGATAATTTTGATACAAAATTAACCGTGCTAGTTAAATATCTGATATCTGCGTAGTTCATTTCATTGTTGGCCAGTATTTTTCTACATAGTATAGTATGAAAGTATGTTTAAGTTTGTATAAAAAAAAAATTAATGTCACAACCAAAACGGTCATAAAAAAAAAATTAATGTCATAACCAAAACGGTCGTTAAATAAATTTGAGAATATTATTATCATTATTCACTTTAACTAACATAATTATTGTGAGAAATTATGGTGGATGTTCATAAGTCTTGGGCTATGAATGCCAATTAGTGTAGGATTATTCTAGATTGTCTCTTTACATTTTCATTGTATAACTCCTCCTTGTATGTTTGTATATATTATATATACCCCATATATATGCTAATAAGATGGATATACTTCTCTATTATCTTACACGTACTCATTTACATTTTATAACACGTTATCAGCACAATCTATCCAATTCCGCTAAGTGTTTGATAATACAAGAATTATTGGGTTTTATTTTTTCCGTATCTACGATGATTTGATATCCTGTGCAATCAACTTGTAAGTTTCTCTATTTTCCTAAAGATTAATTGTCCTATTATTTAAGTTGTTGATTCACTTATCTATTGTTAAGGCCATGCACTATAAAGATGACCATTGTTTGGCAATTATTTAAATATTAAACTCCTTCATGTCACTTTCCATTTTTTTTTTTTCATGCGTTTTAAATATTAGTGGCCATTTATATTTTTCCTCATAATAATTTCATGACTAAGATTATACAATATGGTTTGGGTGATCATTTATAATATGTGGTTTAGGTATATTTTTTTTCTTAAGTTAATAAATTGTTTGTGCAAACTCTGTGGATAAATGAATAGGATCATACAATATTATATCAGATAATTTGCCGTTTTCATATTACTGTCTATTGTAGAATACATATATGGGAATAAGGTACTTGTTGGATGAAAGACGGTAATTTCCTGGAGTATGCATGTTGGTTAATATAATGTATATATGCTAATATTGTTCTCATATTTAGAATAATTAGTTGATGAACCCATTTGCATTATACTAAATAATAAATAATTTAATAATATGGTATCAATTTTATTTGGTGTTTGACAAATTGTTTTATGCGCGTGAAATGGATGGTTTGCTTGATATTATTGTAATTGAATTACCAAGTACCTTGTTGAATTTTTAGGCTATATGATGGATTTAATTAAGGTTGATAATTATTCTTATCATATATGGTAGTATTTAAATTTTTAACTACTTTTAGTTTCACGTTTTTCTATTTCTTTTTATTTATTTCCATTGAATGGTTGTCTATTTTATTTTTATTCATTTCCATTTAATCGTGAGTTTTCATCTAATACAAAATTATTTTCTCGTATAATCATTATGTCGAACCTTACGAAACTAGAAATTGAGGCTCTTGACATTACCGGAAAAAATTATTTATCTTGTATGCTTGATACTGAATTACACCTTGATGCAAAAGCTCTTGGTGAAACTATTTCAGAAAACAACACAACATCAAGTCAGGATAAGGCTAGGGCCATGATATTCCTTCGCCACACCTTCATGAGGGACTTAAAGTTGAATATTTGACCGTTAAAGATCCGGAAGTGCTTTGGAAAAATCTAAAGAAACGATACGACCACCATAAAACGGTAATATTACCTAAAGCTCGTTATGACTGGATGCATTTGAGATTACAGGATTTTAAGTCCGTAACTGAATATAACTCAACCATGTTCAAAAGTACTTCACAACTAAAATTATGTGGAGAGAAAATCACTGATGAAGAAATTTTAGAAAAGACTTACTCTACTTTTCATGCAAATAATGTTGTCCTACAGACACAATATCGTGAAAAAGATTTTAAAAAATATTCCGAATTCTTGTGGATGAGCAAAATAATGAATTGTTGATGAAAAACCATGAATCACGTCCAACTGGTTCAACTCCATTCTCTGCAGCGAATGTGAAAACTCACAAAGATCATGCCAGAAGCATTGGTCAGGGGTGCGGTTTTCGTGGTCGTGGACGTGGTCGTGGTGGTTGTGGTTTTGGTCGAGGTCGTGGTGGTTGTGGTCTTGGTTGAGGTCGTGGTGGTCCTTTTAAGAACTCATATTCCCCACCAAAATAGGGATAATAATGATGATAACAAAATTAAAAATGAAAATGTGACTAATATATGTTATTGATTTGGAGGAAAGGGCCATTGGTCTAATGTTTGTCGCACTCTAAAGCATTTGGTTGATCTCTACCAACAATCAATAAAGTAGAAAGGAAATAAAGTGGAGACTAATCTAGTATATGAAGATAGAGATGACGATTTTGATATTGGAAATGTAACCCATTTAGAAGTTGCTGATTTCTTCACCGCCCCTGAAGGGAATAATTAATCTACCAGCCAAAATAGCATCACCAAGGAATAATATTTAATTTTATCGTACTATTTTTATTTATGGATTTTATTGGTTTGTTTGTTTCAAGACTTGTTATCAGTTTGTTTGATTGTTTTAAAGATATTTCATCAGTTTGTTTGTTTGAGACATTTTATTAGTTTGAGTATTTGATATGGAGATGCTATTTTGATGAATATTTTTGTATATTTGTGACGCTTGTGTAATTTATTTGAAGCAAATGAATATCTCTCGAGGTCCATTAAATGGTGAAGCATTATGTCTTGCAGATAATGCAACTACTCATAGCATATTAAAAAATACGAGATATTTTTCACACTTGATAATGAAAAGGCCAATGTTAGTACTATTTCAGGTATTAAAAATATTATAGACGGCTCTGGAAGAGCAAATATATTGTTACATTGGGGAACAAAACTTAAAATAATTGATGCGCTATACTCTCCTAAGTCTCAAATAAATTTATTAAGTTTTAAAGATATTCGCAATATGGATACCATCTTGAGACAACATGTGAAAGAAATGTCGAATTCCTTCTACTCACGAGTATAACCAAATGCATTAAGTAAATTAAGGAGAAACTACCAGCATTCTCTAGTGGATTGTACTACACAAATCCCCTATCTACTAAAAGAATAGGCATTCTCACAATTTTCCCTCCAAAAAGCATCTTTTTAAATAAGGAAATTAATTACAATTAATTACATTTACTAAATAAGGAAATTAATAATTATGATTTATTTCACTATAT
>VHZZ01003661.1:110289-122403 GCA_009801015.1 Silene noctiflora
CCCTTATTATACTACTTAATTTGGGTTTTATAAATTGTTTTTGATCGGGAGTCGACGACAAAATCCTGCTTATCATTGGTTAATGGTGATGATGGTGAATGGTGAATGGTGATGATGATTGGTGAATGGTGATAAATGATGCGTTGATAAAGCACAAAATGAGGGGATAGAGTCAAGGTCAAGATTGACCTTGACTTTGCTCTTTATAATGAATTTTGCCGTGTTTGATACTCGCCATTAATCCCGTCTCATAATTCCCTCTCGCCTACACATTAAATTAATAAAATAATATTAATATGACTAGTATATTAAGAACCCGACTACTTGTTATATCTAGCTAAGACGACTAATTATTAGAAATAGTAATTAAAATGAGCTATTTAATTAATTAAGCACGCAAAGTTGAGTCGGAATAAGGTAATAGGGAGGGAATTAAAATGCATGTAACGTATAAGTGAATTAAGGGAAAAAATATATATTCTTTGGTGGTTCTTCGGGAACTCCATCAAACCTCTCATTCAAAACTTCATTTCTTGAATTCTCAAATGACATGATCCATGCCATATAAGGCGCGTAGTAAGCGATCAAAGGCTTTAACAAAAGCCTCAAACAAGCACAAAAAGCAGCGCACCAAGCTATAGCATACCACAATCAACTTCTTCTTCAACGCTTCTTGTCATCGTAGCTAGGCTCTAAGAGGAATGGAATCACATAGGCCTCGCTAGTTGGACAACTCTCTCCATGGTCATCAAGGTAAGGGGAATGGTAGGAAGTAGGAGGTGGAGGAGTCAACTTCTCAACTTTGAGGTTCATAATGCTAACATTTATGTCATCATTTTGTTCACCCTCCGAGTGAACCGAGCTATATCCAAGGAAGGGAGCTTCAAATTATTCCAAGCTAGAGTCAAAACTACAAAAGTTATAGTTTTTTTTTTCAGGGCTCCTCAACTCTCCAAGTATGGCAAGTTCGAATTCATCAACCTCTATAATTTCCGAACTTTTGCCTTTTTCCCACACTTAGAATTGACATACACTTGTTCTTTGTGAAATTTGGAAGGAGATAGAAGTAAGGGTTTTCCTCATCTTCATTGTAAATGTCCTAAATTAGGATGATATCAACATGTATACCCAACCTGCCCTATGATCGTCAGCCTTCTGCGTCAGCGTAGGAATGTGGATCACCACCCCATCGCCAAGACCAAGCAGTTCTTTAATTTTTGGGATGTCATCATTGGAAAGGTTAGAGTCGCAGTTGTGGGGATGTTGAAAGAGATTTTGGGATGGAAAAAACTCATCGTGCAAGATTAATTGGGTTTGAAGAAGATAAGGCTTGACGCGTTTTACCCATGTCGAGAAATTGAAAAAGGCAAGATAATTGAGAAAATGGGTTACCTGATATTGAAGACTTAAGCTCCGGCAGGAAAGGCGAAGAGAAGGATTTTGGGAGTTAGGGGTTTTTTGGAATAATAGATGAGAGAGGGAAGAAACGGTTGGGGTAAGGAATAAATAGAAGAGAATATGCGGAAGTGGGAGATTTAGTGGGAAGTGGTTAGAGTCATAATAAGTGCAAGTGAAGTCGAATAAAAGGTTGTGCAAGTTTGATAAGATAATTTCCCGCTCACCACTTTGAAGTGTATCTCGCAAGAAAGTAAGGGCAAACTGTTGAGCCCTATTTTGCATCTTGGGCTAAAGGAAGGAAGTTGAGCTGAATATTGTATGCTCGTTTGTCGAGTAAGGAAAATAAGGGGCCAAGTAGCACGGGTATCAATCATAGAAGACAGTAGTCGAGGCCCAACGGAAGAGGAGTAGATATCTTGAGGGGCAAGTAAGCTTAACCTAATTAGGGTTTAGCGCTATATAATACGGAGCGGGGAAGGAAGGAGATTAATGCAGTCATACACAGGAGAACAACCCTACACACCATATACTAGAAACTAGCCGTCCTCTCTCACTTGTACTCGTGCATTGTCATTCATATTTGCTAGTGAATATCCTAGAAAGATTCCGTCTCCTTCCTGTGGTCGTTTCCCACATTGAGTTTTCCGCGTCACTAAATCTCTTGTGTTCAATCTCTTTTATTTACGTACTGCAACATACATATCACAATCATATAGGCATAATTGAACGATTAACGTATAAGACTAATTTGACCCTAAATTGACCTAGTTGATAAAATATACCAAAACAACAACTTGCTCAATTAATAAACTTACAAGCTCATTTTCCAGATACACCTATCAAGAATATTCTTCTTGATAACGCTGGTAAATTTACTATCGATTGAGATAAATGTTGAACATCCTGTAGTTCATGTTCATACACAAAACGGTCTAGCTGAATCATTAATGATAAATAGTCATTTAGTGTCGTTTTACCCCATATTTACATCCATATTTTGACTCGATTTTGTATACGTTTATTGTTTTATAGCTCGTTCTAATATATAATCATTAATTAAAGGCTTTAATGTAATTATTGCATATAATTGTTATTTTGGAGACAAGTCAAACCGTAAAGAAATGAACAAAACATGATAAGTAGAAGTCAGGGTAAACAGCCCATTATACAAATCCACGCATGAATCCTCTCTTTTGAGCGTCCCACTGTATCCTCAATCCTCCATGATCACACAAATCACCATTGGCAACCATGAAGCCCCCTTCAATCCTGAACTCGGAATCAAAACCCGAGTCCACAGTTCACTACCTACATTGTATCATCACCATTTTCATCAGATATTTTCCTTCAATGCGATCGCCATACAAATCACCACATTCCCTCCATTAACCAACGTTTTCCATCTTCACTTGCTCATTGCATCTCACCAACGCCGTCAATGGAGATTAGCACCGAGCTACCCGACAACGAGAGCGCCAAACCCACCACCGAGCTTTAATCAACAACAACCAGCAACAGCATTAATCAACAACCACGCACAAACATTGAATCAAAACCAGCAGCGTTCTTTAATTCGATTGCCAGCCGGCCAAGCGGCTGCCTGCCAAGCGGCTGGTGGTCATATTGTGCAAATTATTCGATTTTGGAGGCACGCTCTTGGCGCCGGTCAGGTCTCCGGTAGCCGATAGGCCGGCCCTGGACCTCAGCTGCTCAATTCGACCATCTTCTCCCACAGATTCAGACTACCAACTTTCCCAAGCTCTGACATCGACACGCCTTTGTTGATTATCACCTATTCAGCCACCACAGTTCGAGTATCGTCGCCACCACACTTTGGGGGACGCAGTTTAGAGCGTTAGGTAGGAATAGAATAAAAAAAAATAGGAAATCTCTCTCATTTTTTTTGTCTTTTAGATTAATTATACTCTAGTTCGATTCCGTTAATTCATACTCAAGTTCCGACATTATTTAATCTAGTTTCCTTATTTTAGTATGAATTTCCCACCCTTTATTTATTTATTGTTATTATCTCAATTTTATTTTTTTTATAGATTTTGTGTTTAATCTCATTCAAGTTTGAATCTTTATTACTTAATCATGTTTATTTTATGTTTATTGTTATTTGTTAGATTGATCGGTGTAGTCTTATACATTTTTAGTGAGTAGTTTTATGGTTGGAGGTTGGGATATGTACAAAGAATATTTTGCTTAGTTATTAATCTCATTATGTGTGATTGGTCACCATAGTGGTTTATTTGTCTTGGAATATCCTAGAGGCCAATAGGCGTCTCATTCTTTATGTAACCCCGTTGACAAAGAGATTTGGGGCGAGGTGAGGACGTACACTTTAGGGGAGTCTTAGAGTCTATTGTCGTGAGAGCGAGTAGACTTTATTCCGGGTTCTTAGTATAGTGACTTCACCATGAGAGTGAGAAGTTATCTTTGTCGGGTCTTGGAGGTTCGAGAGAACTCCGCCCCATGACCTTCAGTCCACACTAAATTGGTTTCCGACTTGGTCTTTTCTTTTACCCACTTTGAACCATTAATTCTTGTGCATGACCCCGTAAACTCTCCAACACCTTTTTAATTTAGGTTTAGTCTCTTCCGCTTAGTTTCATTTAATTATTTATTTCATGCTTTTAATCATTTCAATTAGATGTTTAGTTCAAACATCTCGTTATTGATCGACAAGAATAAAACGAAGAACGAGACTTATAAACCATTTCTAACCCTACCATCCTTGTGGATTCGACACCTTACTTCCCTGCTACATAATTTGGTTGTACGGTAAATTTGTTTGATAGGATTAGACGACAAAAGCCTCATCAAAATGGCGTCGTTGCCGAGGATGGTGCCTTGTTAGATATAAGTCTTAGTATAAGTTTCGGGACTAGTCATTTTCTTGCTTTTCAAAAAACAAAAAAAAATGGATATTTGGAAAAACAAAAAAAATATGTTGTTTGTTTATTACTTGCATATTTAGTTGATACTCCGTCCTATTCTTAATAACCTTCTCTCTTTCCTTTTTTCATCTATTCAAAATATCTTCCCCCTTTCTTATTTAGTAAAGTTTTATACTTATTTTAATCATCTCACCCCACAACAATACCCCACAATACACATACTTTATCTTATTTTAATCACCTTGCCCCACAACAATACTTATTTTAATCAGCTCATCACACAATAATACCCCACAATACCTTCCCTCTCTCCAATTACCTCACCCTACCACAATATTTAAGCTTATTTAATTCAAACACCCTTAATATTTGTGTCATTCATGAATAGGGAGGTTTATATAGACTAAGAGGGAGTAGTTATTATTTACTTGTATTTAGAGTCTTGCTTTGTTGTCTTACATTCAATAATGTCTCTAATAATGACCATGGAGTTGGAGTAGTGCCCTCCACAATAGTGCGTTTACATAATAAATATCATATAAAAAATACACCCGGGATATATGCCTTTATACATGTCAACTGATTAACGTAAATCGGTAACGCTCGGCTGACTAAAGTTTGACGTTACTGTCGTATGACGGCGGTGATCAGTTGATCCCTCGAGGTCACACCTATAAGATGAAGCTCAAATGGAAATCTAATTATTTGGATAATTAATTCCTTGAAATATATTGATTAATAGTTAGCCAGGTGAGTTTTAAAGTATATTTATTATCATATTATACGATAATTGAGTAATAAATATTAAATGTTATTAATGTGATTAAATAAGCTAAAATTTAGTAATTAATGGTTAATTGACTAAATTAGAAGGAAAATTGGCCCTTTGAGCAAGAACAATAAGTTGTTCATCTTTTTCCTTCTTATTTTTCACATAAAACTCGTCCCAAAAACACACTTAAATAATAAATATCAATTATTATTATTATTGTAATAATAATTTGTAGTATTTTTCAAGGCTAATTCTACATAATATCTAGTTAATATTAGTAGGATTATTTGGGTGACATTTTGGGTGCAATCAAGAGGAAGCTTCAACTTAGAAGCTCAAGACACGGATTTTTTTCTTCCAAGCATTTTGATTCAATAATATTACTATAGTAGTAATCTTATAGCAAAAATATCCAATGTAAGGAATTTTTCCATTTTTTTTTGTCTTATGCATTTTACGTCGCATGCATGTAACTAGATCGGTACAAACTAAATTAACATGCAATTTAGTTAATAATTAGAGGAGTCTTATTAGGGGTCTAGTACTTTCAAGTGGTATTAGAGCTCAGTTGTTGCATGCATGTCTATTTTTGGCATTTTTACGGGTTATGAGATAACTTTGTAAAATCGGAAATTTTGCGTTAAAGTTGGTTTAGCACGATTTTTTTTTAATGTTTACATTATGACCTTAAAATGTTTTTGGTCATTTTTGGTTAATTGTGGAATTTTATTGCTAATTATTTACATTTTTTCCGATGAAATGACATTTATATGCATTATAATGGTTAAAAGTTAACCTAAATTAGTTGCATGTTATTTTTAGCCATGAAATTTTAGTTTAATAATAAATGAAAGTTTTACTTATGGTAAGTAAAATTTCATAAATTAATTTGGTTAATTTTGTATTATTAGTAATTTTTAATGGTTAAAAGTCAATAATATGTGATTATATTTATTAAAAATGATTACAATGAAATTTTTAGCATGAGAAGTTTATATAAGATTACATGCAGGTGGTACATATTATATGTGAATTTAAAAATTAATATGCTTGTTTATTGGTTTTTATTTGATATAAATCGATAAATGTAACTATATTTTTCTCAAAATTTAATCGGTATTTTTGGGTACAATTTTTTGCTTTTTTGGACTTATGGAATTGTTCCAGAATGTAAAAAAAAAAATTAAATTAAAATTTTAGTAATTTTTAATATTTATTTTGTATTATTTCATAATTGTTATGATTTAATATGTTTTTGATTAGCAATAATATTAAAACAAGTTAATTGGATGTCAAAAAATTAGTGGAGACTAATTTTGAGTTTTAAAATTGTTTGGGTCATTAATTTGTGCTTAAATTTGATTTAAATATTTGTTTGTGATTTTTAATGGTTACAAATCGCAAAATTTTCACAAACCGAGCAATATATTAAAGTGAAGGTAGTCAGGGCGATTTGGCATTTTTAGGCATCTTTACATTCAAGTATTTATATGCATATTTTTGAATGAATTTAATTTAAATTATGTAATTTATTAATGTAATTTGTCTAGTATGGCCTAATTAGTTTTAATCGGTATTTCACGTAATGTATGGGAATACCATTTTGGTTGTTTATTAATGGGATTTCGTATCGCTAATTTGTAGTAATAATAGATTTAATTATTTTAAAATGTATAATAGGATTATGCAATGTAATTTATTTTATTATTATTAGTATTATTTTTATTCGGTGGATCCTAAAGACGGTGCTGATTGGAAATGAGTGCCGATGAAGACCAGAGGTATTCTAAAGACGAAGTTATTCCAATGAAGTTCATGGGACCAAGGAGTTGGTTTCTGAATAATATATAGTTAAATTATATTAGATAGTTTTAGAGGCCATACTAGAAATTTATCGTTGTACTTGTTTAATGTGCATATATGCCAAATCGCCATTACATGCATTTTTATTGTTTTTCTTGCTATCGTCAATTAAAATTATCTAGAATTCACCGAATTAGTTCACTTAAAGGCGAATTGATAATAAATTGACGAGATCTCTCACATTAAAATTAAAATTGAGATTAGCCTTACCAATTAGTAGGACCTATGAATCCCTTGTTCATTAATGGGCAGGTTCGCCTCAGCGGAGTGTTTCCCTTTTTAACTTGGGTAAGTAGGATGATAAATGTTGTCATTTTCGCGAAAATTGGCTGGACTCAACGTGATTAATGGGGGATGAATCGGCTCACCGTTCCCGTATTAGTTCCTGGGCTAGAGACAGATTTTATGAAAATCCGTCGACCGAGAGTTCTAGAGTAGAATCAGTCAAAAGTTGACCACCAAATTTATATAAATAAGGGATGAATCGGCTCACCGTGCCTGTATTTATGTAAAGATGTATCTCGGAATCGTTTATATAATTTAGTGGGAGGTCATTATATAAACGTAAACTTGTTAAAATTGTTTTACAAGTAAATTTCAACAATAATTGTTAATTTTCCTTCATTTCCTTTTTTGTAGTTTCTAATCACCACGGCTTCGAGTAGTCAAGTACTTGCTATATCGAAAGATTCATGGCTTCGTCAATTCATGGATAAACATATTTTAAAAGACGATGGTAGTAATTATATTGACTGGGAAAAAAATTTAAAATTGGCCGCAACAGGAGATGGTAAATTACGCTACTTTACTGATCCTTCTCCCTCTACACCTAATACTAGGGCTTCCGACGCTATAAGGGAGGTATATCTAGACTACCTACGAGAGTCTAGTGCAATTCATAATATATTAAGTTTTGCCATGGAATCCACGTTACAACGTCAATGCATTCAGTTCACCACCGCTCATGAGATATTTTCACGACTTGTGACAATGTTTTTGAAAGCCCCACGGATAATCCAGTATAATGCCGCCATCCGCTTTTTCGAGGCACACCTCAAGGAGGGACAACTTGGGAGTTCTCACGTACTTAAAATGATTGAGTACATGGAAACTCTAGAAGGGCTAGGGTGTTCTATACCCGAGGAGCTTGTGATTGACCGAGTTCTCCACTCCCTTTATAATGTCAAGGGGTTTACCGAATTTAGGGTAAAACTACAATATGACAAACATGAATAAAAGTCTTCATGAGCTTCATTCCTTGCTTGTTCAAGCAGAAAAGGATATGGGAGCTAGTGGGAGTTCAAGAAAGGATGTCCTAGCTATAAAGGTTAAAGGGAAAAGGACATTCAAGAAAAGTCTTGGTAAGGGGAAGAAACCCACAAGCTTTAAAGGTAAGGGAAAGGCTATTGTGAATAGCACTCCTAAACCTAAAAAGGGTGGTTCTTCCAAATCACAATGTTTTTTATTGTAACGGTGTGGGACACTGGAAACGTGATTGTCCCAAATTTTTAGATGATGTTAAAGCTGGACGTGTGACGTCGGCAGGTAATATTTCATGTGAAATTTACGTGATAGATATCAATGTTGCTACAACTACTACTTAGGTATTAGATACTGGTTGTGATTCTCACCTTTGTAATCATTTGCAGGGTCTAAAGAACGAAAAGAATCTAGCCAAGGGAGATGTGGACCTAAGGATGGGAACGAAACTAGAGTAGCCGCTGTCTCCGTAGGAACATATGTACTTTGTTTAGCTTCAGGTTTTGAGTTGTACTTAAATACCGACTTTATCAAGAAATATAATATCGGTTTTTGTGTTATACACAGAAGGTTTTCATTTTGTGATTAAACACAAGAGTTGTGTTTTTTCACATGATGATATGGTATATAGCCAAGCTAATTCCATAAATGGTATTTATGTTCTTGATTCGTTCAAAGATGTTTATCACGTAGAAAACAAAAGACTCAAAACAGGTGATCCCAAACAATCTTATCTATGGCATTGTCGTCTAAGACACATAAACGAGAGACACATCAAGAAACTAGTATCGACTGGTATTATTAAACCATTTGAATACGAATCATTTGGTACATGCGAATCTTACCTACTTGGTAAGATGACTCGTGCACCTTTTTTTGTAAAAGGAACTCGAGCAAGTGAACTATTGGGTCTCATACATACGGATGTATGTGGTCCAATGAGTATCAATGCAAGAGAAAATTATGACTACTTCATTACTTTTACTGATGACTTAAGTAGATACGAGTTTGTTTGCTTAATGAGGTATAAAAGTGAAGCCTTTGATAAGTTCAAAGAGTTTTAAAATGAAGTAGAAAACCAATTAAATGGAAAGATTAAATAACTACGATCAGATCGTGGTGGGGAATATTTAAGTAATGAATTTGATTCACACTTAAAAGATTGTGGTATTGTATCACAATTAACACCACCAAGTACACCTCAATTAAATGGTGTGGCTAAAAGAAGGAATAGAACCGTATTAGATATGGTCCGTTCGATGATGAGTCAAACCGAGTTACCGAATTCATTTTGGGGATTTTCTATTCTAACTGCATTACGATCACTAAATCAAAGCCCAACAAAAGCAGCCGATAAGACCCCATATGAGATTTGGAGAGGAAGGGTTCCTAATTTGTCTTATATAAAAGTTTGGGGTTGTGAATCTTATGTCAAGATTAGATCTTACGATAAGTTAGCTCCTCAATCTAAGAAACGTATCTTTGTAGGTTATCCAAAAGAAACTCGTGGCTACTACTTCTACAACCGAAACGAGAACAGAGTGTTTGTGGCTCGTGAGGCTGTCTTTTTAGAAAAGGAGTTTATTTCTAAAAGACAGAGTGAGAGAAAATTTGAACTTTAAGAAGTTAAAGAGCCACAAACTGAGAAGATGATGCAAGAAAATGTTTCTTCTTCGTCTGGCTCAGTTGTAGTTCCTTCTGAGCCTAGGAGGTCAGGTAGCGTCAGTTGCCAACCTGATAGATATCTTGGAGTTATCGAAGAGGATGGTGATCATGATGTGTTACTTTTTGAAAGTGACGAACCTATAACCTACAAAGCCGCTATTACAAGTCCTAACTCTAAATTATGGCTAGATGCCATGCAGTCCGAAATGGATTCTATGTACGACAACCAGGTTTGGGATTTGGTTGGCTTACTTGGAGAAGTGAGACCTCTTCAGTGTAAGTGGATTTATAAGATAAAATTTGGTATAGATGGACATAAAGATGTCTACAAAGCTAGGTTGGTTGCAAACGGTTTCACCCAGGTTCATGGTTTACACTATGACGAAACTTTTGCACCAATTGTTATGCTTAGATCCGTTCGGATAATGTTAGTGATTGATGCATTTCATGATTATGAGATATGGAAAATGGACGTCTAAACCGCTTTCCTGAATGGATTTCTGGAAGAGGAAGTGTATATGACACAACCTGAAGGTTTTGTAGATCCAAAAAATCCTAACAAAGTATTTGATCCATTTATGGTCTTAAGCAAAAATCAAGGAGTTGTAATCATCGCTTTGATCATGTTATAAAAGAAAATGGTTTTGCTCGAAGTATCGAGGAACCTTGTTTATACATGAAGTTTAATGGGAGTAAGGTCGCTTTCCTAGTCTTGTATGTGGATGACATATTACTCATTGGGAATGATGTACCAATGCTTTTTTTCTGTAAATAAGTGGTTGGGAAATCATTTTCAAATGAAAGATTTGGGAGAAGCTCAACGCATTTTGGGTATCCGGATCTATAGAGATAGGTCCAAAAGGATATTAGCGTTAAGTTAAGAAGCTTATGTAGATAAGGTTCTTGACCGGTCCAATATGAGAAACTCTAAGAGAGGTTTTCTACCTATAGGTAGAGGGATTACTTTGAGTAAGTCACAGTGTCCTATTGAGCCAAAGGATATTGAACGCATGAAGTCAATCCCTTATGCTTCCGCTGTCGGATCGATCATGTACGCTATGATGTGTACTCGTCCCGACGTCTCGTTTGCTTTGAGTATGACGAGTCGCTACCAATCAAATCCTGGTGAAAGTCACTGGATAGTTGTCAAGAATGTCCTTAAGTACTTGCGAAGGACTAAGGATTCATTCTTGGTGTATAAAAGAGAACCTGAATTATGTGTAAAAGGTTACACAGATGCCAGTTTTCAAACAGATAGAGATGCTTTTAATTCTCAGGCTGGATATGTTTTCATGATGAACGGAGAAGCGGTTTGCTGGAGAAGCTTTAAAGAGTCAGTCACCGCAGATTCTACAACGGAATCTGAGTACATTACAGCGTCTGAAGCTGCAAAAGAAGCTATGTGGATTAGGCAGTTTTTAGAGGGGCTTAAAGTAGTTCCTTCAGCCGAAGATCCGATCACTATTTTGTGAGATAACAGTGGAACAATTTTTTCAAGCAAAAGAGTCAAAGTCTAGTAATAAGTCTAAACATGTACCTAGGAAATTTCGTGTAATTAGATATCTAATTGAAAGGAAGGAAATAACAGTTTGTAAGGTTGGTGATTGGCTATAGCACAACTAACAAAAATACCTTAGAATTGGCTAACAAATGAATGTAGTAAAGTAGGGGTCGAACACAAGGAGATGGGAGTTGCTTAATGAAATGCTTTGAATAGAATTCTATCTAGGTCAATTTATCTTTTTGGTTTGTTTGTTTGGTGATTATAACAATAATAAAAATGATGAGATAACAATATTAAAAAAAGATCCTAGGGGAATCGGGTTACACATACAAATTAATAAGAGTTCATGCCAAACTAGGAATGCATAAAAATGATAATTGTTTAGGTCTAATGACAACCAACTCTCGTCCTTATTGTCAACCATAGAATGGGTTTTAACGAGCTCTCGCTATTGCGAGATCGGTATACTAAAACATGCTTAGTCTAATCCAATTTCATGCCTCTCGACTTTTAGAATTGAATTAACAAATTTAATCAAAGATTGTGATCAATAATCAAAGACTAACAAAATAATACAAGCATGTTATAGAAGACTACACACACATCATGAAAACTAAATTAATGACATATGATGTAATAGACATGATGATAATGAGAGAGAGAAAATTCTCTCTAATTTCTTACGTTTTCCTGGTTTGTTAGCAATGGCAATGAACTTTTCTTCTTCTCCAAGACAATCTTCTATGAAT
>VHZZ01003662.1:23453-36091 GCA_009801015.1 Silene noctiflora
GTGTTATTCTGATGTTATTCTGGTGTTATTGTGTTCTTACTTTAGTGTTATTCTACTATTATTGTAGTGTTATTCGACTGTTATTGTAGTGTTATCTACTCTTATTTTCTCTCATAATTCTCTAATTTTCTCATTATGTTACTTTTTTTTATTACCGCGTGTTACTCAAGTGTTATTCTGTTGTTATTGTATTGTTATTCTGGTGTTACTGTGTTGTTATTCCGGTTTTATTCTGTTATTATTGTGTTGTTATTTGAAAATCATATGACTCGTATTAAAAATAATTCCTTAAATGACTTATGATTGTGTTTTTTATCTGTTATTCCAGTGTTATTCTTCTTTTTTGTCTTTTTTTTTTCCTTTCTTTTTGTTACACATGTTATTCCAGTGTTATTCTTTTATTTTGTTTTTTTTTTAATGTTACCACTTGTTATTTCACTGTTACTCTTATACTCTCACGGTTTTCTAATTTTCTCATTATGTTCCTTTTTTTTACCACGTGTTACTGTTTTTCTGTTGTTATTTCGGTGTTATTGTGTTGTTATTCCGGTGTTATTGTGGTGTTATTGTGTTGTTATTGTGTTGTTACGTTGGTGTTATTCTGGTATTATTGTGTTGTTATTTCAATGTTATTCTGGTGTTATTGTAGTGTTATTGTGATGTTACTGTAGTATAGTGCCAATATTTAAAGTTTAATAACACTATCTTAATATCTTACARTTTTGTTTGTAATAACAAAAGTAATGGATTTGATACCACTTAATTTAAAGTTTAAAACAACATTATTAATATATTAAGTGACTCCAAATGTATCTAATAGAAGTAGTGGTATCRAACATGATGTGMTSCAWTGMAGATATTTTCYTGTCAGAAATGTGGGATGCATTTCGTGCAGCTGCAGACGCTRATCTAGCTCCTGCTYACACTACYCTTAACAGATYTGGTATTTTTCGTCCCAAATGCATTATCGTTATCCAAGTATTAAAGGGTTGGCGATCAGCTATGGTTYTTCCAAATCTAAGGCACACAAATCATCTTTTCATCTCTTCATCTCATCTCAGCAGACCAATTTATGCTATGCTTTATGCTTACCCTTGCTCCACCGGTTTTCACAAATTCCCTTCTCCCTTTCTCCAATTTATCCTTATACCCTTACTCCACCAGTTATGGCACTATACTCCTAAACCCACACATTTCAACACTCAATCAACCAACTACCACCTTCCCTAATCAGTTCGATCACCAAGTGTTATATGTGGCGTCATAATAGAGAATTTCGGACGGCAGATGATCTGACTTCCATGATCAATGACGGGCTGAACTCCGGTGTCGTTTTGGCATAGGTGACATGATCAGAGAAGGTGGTGAGGTTGGAGAAAGGACGATAAGGATTCGAAATAGTGACTCATCGGAGATAGAAATCCAAAGCCAGAGCTCCATCGGGCACCTACCAGCACCGCACCACAACCGCCTACAAACACTACCATTGCGGACCTAAATCGCTCTCCCTCAAACTCGCTCACCTCCTTCAATCTTCACCAAACCCAGAGGCTACCACCGCCACCACCATCACCGAAAGTACCACTGCCAACCACCACTCGTCCACACTACCACCATCACCACGTACACACGACTACCGCCAAACACCCCACATAAACACTTGTCACCGCACCTGTCAGTCCGTCACCACACACACTGCCTAGTCATCACATACCACTCTTTCCTTCTTTGACCACCCGTGTGACGCCAGAAGAGACATCGAAGCTACTGCATTATCACTGGCGACTTCGCTTAAATCAAATTCCGTCGCCGCCTTCATTGCTGCCCATTCTATACAGTCTAGTGTTTTATTATCTCCTCCAACAATAACACACGATCAATCGATTCGATTTGATTTAATAATCAAATTTACGGGGATATTAAATTAAGATTATTACCGAAATTAGGGTTCTATATTTGGGGGGAAAATCTAAGTGAAAAACAATTGAATTTGGATGGAGTGTTGCGGTTGACGATGAATCAATGATAATGCAATATAATATGAAGATGAATCAATTGTAATACAAAATAATTTCGCTAATTGCAATGATTTTATGAGATCAGTGCAGTTGAGACTTGGGAGACATAGGGCCGGGTTGGTGTGCTGAGTGAGAGAGATGACGGGAAGGAAAGAGTTATTTTTTAAGTAACGTGACGAGATTAAATCTCAGCCATTTATTTTCTCTTATCCAATGGATGAGATTTGTGAGCACAGACTCACCATAAGAATCAGACTCACGGGAACCCGCCTATATATATATATATATATATATATATATATATATATATCAGTTTTGATTTATCTTCCAAAGAGCCATCGTTGTTGCCTACTCGTTCAAATTAACGTTTGTCGATGATGAAATAATTATTTTTTTAGGGGCCAGTTGGTTCAATATGTAGAAATGGAATGGAATGAGAAACCTTACAAATATGATGTTCTGATAGAATTATAGAGGGGAGAATATTTCATAAAGATAATTGTATTGATAATAGTTGTTATTCTAATGATAACAACAAATATATTTATAAGATCAGGAATCGAAACCCTAATACTCTAAACCCTAGACGATACGCCCTAATGGGCCTAATCATCTAATATCCTAATATGTTCTAATTTCATATCCTTTAAAATTTGTTTGATTTATTTTAATAATAAACCTGAAGGTATGAATTGAAGTTCCAATCCATTAGAATCCATCCCAATACCCTTCAATTCATCCACGTTTGACTTAATAGTAGACCACTCACTTAAAGTTAGCCAACTTCTTTTATTATAATCTATTATTATATCGTATTCATCCCATTACAAACTTATCTATAATCTTTCGTCATCTCCTCTTCTCAAGTCTCTCAAACCATAATATTTGGGAATTTTAAAATAGCATTGTGTCGAGGATCAAATTAGAAATGGACTTCTCAAATACAATTACTAATTTCCATTATCTTTGTTTTCCTGGATTATACGTTCTCAGTCTATTTGAATTTTTTATGTTTGTTTGTTGGGCACTATTCGTAAGTGAAAAGAATGTTCAATATAACATCCAATATATAAATAAGATAAAAGATAGTCATATGGGATATTGTTTAAATTATCTAACCGAGTGCATTATGAATACCAAACTTTTATAATTTTAAGTAATACTCCCTTCGTCCCGGTCATTTATTATCCTATTCCATTTTGGGAGTCTCAGTCAATTGTTGACATTTCTATTTTAAAAATGCATTTAATGAGCAATTTGATCATTCACACTCAATTTGGTTCACTTGTCATCTTATAATTGACTTCCTCCTCTTTCTTTGGTCTTTGTGCCAAAAGCAAAGAAAAACAATTGACCAGGAAGGAGGGAGTATATGTAACTAAAGATATGAATGAAAGAAAAAGAAAATTGATATATGTCTATAAAGAAAACGTAGAAAATTCAATAGAACGGTGGGAGTATCATTTTATCATTTTATTTCAATTTATTATCGTTATTTTTCATTAATTATTTTACGTACTAAAACAAAACTGAATTAGTTTCCGGTTCTTGACATTTATTGATCATCCAAAAACGGATATTTTTGAATTAGATTGGAATGAAAGTTTCGAAAGAAAAACTTTTGAAATTTATTAATCTTCCTATATTAAATACTCATTCTTTTCTAAATGCATGGATTGCTTTATTTGCTTATAGAATACTCCCTCTGTCCGGTCATTTGTTGTCCTTTGGTTTTGGCACAAAGACCAAGAAAAGAGGAGGGAGCCAATTAGGAGATGACAAATGGACTAAATTGAATGTGAAAGACCAAATCACTCATCAAATGCAATCCTAAAATAGAAAGGACAACAATTCATTGAGATACCCAAAAATGGAAAAGGACAACAAATGACCGGGACGGAGGGAGTATTATTAATAATATCTGCTACAATTGCTAGTCCACAAAGAAGTTCTTCGAAACTTAACAGCGTATATCCGATTTGTACGATTGATGATAATTCTGATTCAATACACATGGTGTATATATAATAAATTTTATAGTCTAAACTCTAGACGGTAGCCATCGTAAGGCGGTAAACCCTAATCCTCTATCTAACATGAAAACAAGTATGTTACAACTTACCAGTTAGATTGAATGAATGTCGGAACTATTATAGATTTTAAACGTTAACTGAATTTGTGACTATAAAAGTTAGGAAAATGAAGATAACTTTGATATATATACTCCCTCCAATTCTACAGAACATTCCTCTAATACACTATTTCGTAATGGATAGGGTTTGGATAAGATCTTATAGGATCTAGATTTAGATCTTTATGTTCTATAATGGATTCAGATTCGGTCCACATCCACAGAGTCTGAAATTCTCAGATCCATATCCAGATCTGCAGGATGTAGACCGGACTGGATCTATCCCACATCCATTTAATGGTAAAAAAAATCATTCTTCAAATATTAAAATATTATTTTTGGGGTTATATTACAACTTACTCTACTATTTTTTTTTAGTGATATTCTACATAGTAACCCTATGTTTTTTCGTTTCTACGTGGTAACCTCATTTTCACCAAAAACGCTTTTGACTGGCCATAACTCACAACGATGAGCTTTGAAAACGACGATTTTTTTTTCCAAATCAAATATATCATAAAAGCGACCAATTTGAAAAAAAATTGGCGCATTCAGAACTCGCCACAAAGAGGTACGGTCAGTCAAAGTATAAAGTTTGACTGACCGTAATTCTTGTCACGAGTTCAAAAACTGACAATTTTTTTTTCTAAATCAAGGATCTCGTAAAGACGATCACTTTGAAAAAAGAGATCGCAGTTTTCAGAACTCGTGGTTGTGAGTTATGGCCAGTGAATGCCGTTTTTGTGAAAATGAGGTTACCATGTAGAAAACAAAAAACAAAGGGTTTCCACGTAGAATATCCTTTATATATATATATATATATATATATATATATATATATATATATATATAWATATATATATATATATATATTAGACTACAAATGTTAAGATAAAGTTGTAAAGATACCGAAATATTCATAAAATGCAGTAGCAATAACAAAGAAATTTTTGCAATTGAAAAATGTTAATGACAAAGAAATCGTAGTTTAGTATACGAAAAAACTTTAAAAAAAGAATGTAGTTTTACTATTTCTGTTACTCATTTTTTAAATTTCATTTTAAAATAGAATAAAAATGGATCTAGGGTAGCATATGGATCTCGACCATATGGATCAATATCTGGATACGTTTTTATGCATATGGATCCGATCCATAATCATATCCATATCCATATCCATATCCAGTAGTTCCAGAATATTGCGATCCAGATCCGACCTGTTAGATCTGGATCTCAGGATCTGAATGTGATTCGGGATCCATTGACACCCCTAATCCAACCATATAATTAAATTTGAACCACACAAACATTTCCTAAAAATAAAAATAGAAAAGGTATTGTGAGTAGACGGAAAAAGAAATAGGGAGGATTATTCAGAATAGAAGGGAGTATATTAAATTAGGGCCTTTGTTAACTTATGCTGCCCTAATGCCTCTAAAATCCTATAATAAACAATATCGTATATTGATTGACACTTATTTGTAGGGAGTAATATTAAAGCGATAAACAAAATAAATAAATGAATAAATAAATAAATTGGAGTAAGGATAACCTTCGTTGTAGTACTTTCGTCAAGAGAATAAGAATGTTTGCTAGGAGTAAGTTGACGATCATTTTTAACCGCGATTCGTTCAACATTGATAGAAGCTGTGCAATTGCTACTCCCGTTTCCGTGTCTTGGTTCAGTATGAATACTTGCCATCTTATAATATATATACTCCGTAACTTAATTAGTGAATAACAAATATATAACCGGTTCAAGTAGTATCTTATACTTGTTTCGTTGCTATATACGGAGTATGAAGTGCTCTCTATGAGGTGATGATCAGAGCTTTTATATTCCGAATAGTCGCAAGTGACACCTTCGCTATCTATCAACTATTCAACTATATGAAAATAACTGCTAAAAAAAAGAAAACCTATAATATAAAACACCTACTCCAAATAAGTTTATTATTCTACAAATAAAGCCTCCCTTTAGTGGGTTAAAATTGTCTTCAAATAAGGTATAAATTAGGAGCGCGACTGCAAGAGATTCTTAATTAACTCACTAGTGTAATTTCTTCGTAAGAAAAAGACGGGAATCATTGGAATTTTATTCGTTATTTTGCATTTTTTTAGTGACGTTTGTAAACCGGTCTTCTTTTTATTATCGTTTTAGCCAAAAATTAATCAACTTTCAAAACGTGGTTAATTTATATGAGAATAATGATGAAAAGGGAATAAAACAAGCGAAAATAACGAGAATAAGGATGGAGACAAAGTAAAAAGAATAACGATCCCCTTTCTCTTACGCTTCCGTCTCCCTTTATAGTGAACAAACCCTAGTGGACTCTGTAAGATTTTTCGTCTAGATGCCTTTCCCTACAAGATAGGGTTTGGTTGCTCCATGAGTCCGACCGCGGTTGGACTTTAATCATGCAAGTACCCTTATTTTGCTCCCTTTCGACGGAATGATGACACTTCTATTCGGAAGTTATCCCTTAAGTTTATCTCTACGTATACGTGACAAATTACAAGCAACTTTATGAGTGATTTTTAGTGGCACTACTTTGATTTAACTCGTAACCATATGTTTCAAGATTATTCGGCGATCGAAATTGGCTCGCTCACAGATGACCAATTAGTAGCGACACAACTATACAAATTAGGATTTAAACTGTATTCTTAAAACGAATAGAAAATGCATAATATATATATTTTTTATTCAAATTAAATGACCGCGCTATGTCGTAGGTAAAAATCGAACCCTAACCACTTGAGCTAAGAAATAAGTGCGATATATTCGGATAACAGTTCCAAGAACCGATGGGCAAATAAAATTATTGCAACATAAAGTTCAAACTAATGTCGTTAGGATTAGGATTTTACTTTGGATCGATGGAGAATGTAGGATCGAATCAGTAGAATTAGATTGTAGAATTGTGAGATCCTACAAACTTACTCAATATAATTCTTTATTTGTTAAAAACATATACTTGAGTATTTATTGATATTTGTCCATAAAATATTGATAATTAATGATTTTAATATATTATATAAATATGTTTCTATAATTTACACATAATTTGGATTTTATGATATCATTATACTAAAAAAATACATTAGTTTTTTTACTATAGAATTGAATTGGATTGTTGGATCGTAAGATTGTATTATCATCCTATTTATAGAAATTTTCAAATGAATATGTTCGTAAAATCGTACAACCATGATAGAATCGTAAGATCCATAATCGATTAAGCATTTTTGGTTGTAAAATCGTAAAATCGTAAGATCGAATCGAAATGTTGATAACAATGGTTCAAACTATTACAACTAATAATACCAATTACGATAGTCATAATAGTGTCCTACTTTAGTACATTGCACACGTTTTTTTATAACACATAAATTAGGTTAGCTATTGTGTGTTCCGTCCATCTTTGGTTACTCCCTCTATCCCTCTTATTTGTTTGCTTATTTTATTCTTTGTAAAAAAAATTTATTTAAATGTAAATAAATAATTAAAATGGAGGGAGTATAATTTTTGTTTTGTTTTAAATAATAAAGTCAACTAGGGACTTGATGGCGCTTCTTTTTATCTTAGAGACTTCTTCTACCAATGGAGTACTTACAAATGTTACAATTATATAGGAGTACTCTGTATTTGAATTGTTGTATGAATCGAAGCCATATAGACGTAATATAGTAATGATGTAAGACCATCTCCAACCATGCGTAATAGTGTAATACATGCAACGAAAAATTGAGGAAGACAAGAATCGGTGGTCCAATGATGGGGAAGCATCCTCAAATTGCCGAGGAATTAGCACGGCAACGACTTTCACAGGAATGAAACGCGAAGCGTAAGTGGGACCCAAATGTCCACGCACTATCCTTCTTAAAATCCAATTCTCAGACATTGTATTGTTTGTTTAACATTTACGCATGGACGAAGCTAGAACGAAAAAACAAGGGAGCCGGTTTATAAACAATATATATTTTAGTTTTGTTAATACTTCGATATAATTATTAAACGCGTATAAAATATAAATTATTTCATTCGGTGCATTACGAAGTTTGAAACAAGGTTTTTTTCTCTTATAACACAAGATTATGACAACAGAGGTATATACACGAAATAGTAATAATAATAATAATTATAAAAAAAAAAAAAGTTATGATAATGGATGGATTTTAGACTAAATAAAGTAAATGTGAAAGCAACAAAAGAATTGAAAAGAGAGTGGATGAGGAATAAGGTAAATTATGGTTGGAGGAGTGTTTTGGTTGTAAATTGAAAAGTTCAGGATTGATGAGGTGGATGAGTAAGAAATGATAGAGAGAGAGATGAGGAAGAGAAAATTTTATGGGTGGAGATGGTCTAAATATCTAATTCTCTTCCTCGACCGAGTTGAAGAGGACTCATTAAAAAAAAATCCACGACATTTATTTACATTTAACTAGTATAGCCCCGTGCAAAGGCACGAGTTTTCTAGATGTGAATGTAAGATAAATTAACAATTAAATTTTTGGTATTTAAAGATTTTAAATTGAAATCTTGTTAGTTTTTCATATTTCACCCCATTATATTTTAGTATGACGAAAAAAATAAACTGGATATTAATCAAAAGAATTGAATAAAATTATAAAATGTGAATTTAAATGAAATTATTTTTTATCACAAAATTAATGGTTTCATTTTATGAATTGTGTCAAGTTATTTTACTGAATTTTTATTTTACGAAACCGATAACATTACTTTATAGTTTTGTTTTACACGAAGGAAGTATGTGTCGTTATTTTAAGAAAATATTTAGCAATTTATAATTCATATTTTTTGTACTATTCTTGTTTTATTTCAATTTAAAGATTATTATTTGAATTTTAATGAAAAGATAATAGTTAATAACATAAAGTCTCATAAAGTTTCTTCCCTTCTTTAAGGAAATTCATTTTAGAAGGAAAACTTATAAGAATCCTTATTCTCTTAGTATTAAGAGGATTAAAATATCCTTTAAAAAAAGAAAAAAATTAAATAAATGATGGACATGAAAGGAATATTAACAGACGGAGTATTAGTTTATTCACATACTCCTTGACTCCTTGCTTATAAATTACGGAGTACTATAATTCTTTCAACAGTGCAACATCATATTCAATATTACTCTAGTTTCTTCAAAACAGTTCAGTCATAGATGATTCATAGTATAAATATTGGAAAAACCTGAGTTAGCCGAGTAGCTTGAGCAGCCGATGCACGTTTGCACGTGCATGAACCCGGGCAAGGTGCTTCTCTCGAATGACCGAGTCTCTCACCGCTATAAATTAAAGTCAGTTGATTTAGGATAAAATTGCATCCGTCCCAATCGTACGACTTTCGTATGATGTTGGTTTGAATGTTATAAGAGGTAAATGAACTGATGCAGGCAAAGCCTACTCCGAAGGTGTGACGGGCGGTGTGTACAGGGGATGGATAGGTTTCTATCACATATCATGTTGTGTATTGGTGTAATACCTAGAGATGGCCATCAGCACGGGCTGACCCGGCCCGACCAAGCCCGTCCTCCTCCCTGGCCTGACCCTGGTCTGACCATAAGAGCCCAGACCATTGTTGCTGCGTGTTGTCGTCATTGTTGCTGCGTGTTGTTGTCATTGCTGCCGTGTCTGATGTCGTTGTTGTGGGCTGTCATCGCTGACTTGGGGTGGCCGGAGTGGCGGCTGATGGTGACGGCCAATGGTGGTGGCCGTCTGGTTGTGTGGAGTTGCTGCGTCGGTTGTGGTTTGTGTTGTTATTAGGTCGTGTTGGTTGTTGTGGTTGCTGTCGGTGTGGGCTGCTGGCCGTGTTCCACCACGACTGGTGGTGGTGGTTCACGGTGGCAGCGGTGAGGGAGTGGGGTGTGAGTGAGTCGGGATTTAATTATTAAATAATGGGTATGAGTCGAACTTGATTTAATTATATCGAGTTATATAATTATATTAGTAATTAGATTAAATTGGTAATTACGTATTTAATTTAATTAGATTAGTTAGTAGTTATATTTAATTATCGTAATTAGGTGCCGATTTTGTGGAGGAGCGCAATTGTATCTGTTTGCTTGTTTATTTGTCGGGATTACTAAAAGGCAGGTTAATCCTACCCAGTTTTAATATATGTAATTGGATGGTCATATGAGTCGTTATTAAGTGGTATTGCATTATAACGTGTTTATCGTAATTCATATGTTATTGGGAAATGCATTATTATGAGATGACATTGGTAATATCGAGGAATTGGTAATCATATTGTAATTGGGACCGTGTATCATGATGAGTCGGTAATTGACATATTGAGTGGTATCTTGCATTTATTGAGTTAGTCATGCATATCGTGTTACATGTACTTGTGGAGGTTGCTCGCGGTGTACGGTGGTGTTACTCGTTCTTTTGGAGACGTGATGCGGTTGAGAGACTGTCTCACGCTTGGGTCGCCTCTCTGAGCTTCCCACTCCGAGGGGGATGTGCACATTAATGGCTTGAGTTATTGAGGGACACGTGAGGTTGAGTCATGTCGTCTGACAGGGGATCCAAGTCGCTCTCGGGCCCGGTACCACCGGTGTGTCCGGAGTACCTTTTTACGGGCTACGGTCCGGCTGTTTTGGTGGGCGGTGCTGTGGTGCCGTCACCGGGTTGTGGTTACATCTGGGTGTGTCCCGGTACCGGTTTGGTGTGGTTGGAGGTTGTATCACATACATTTCATTGTCGTATTGCATATGCATATTTCGTATGCCGTGTCTCATATTATTTATTGAAACTGACGTGTTGTGTGTCTGTGTAATTGTCACCTATTTACGGGGTGGCCTGCGTCGATCCATATGATATTTCCGTTCATATGGGGAGCAGGTTGAGTACAAGTTTTGCTTGTTGACGTGATCGGGTTTTTGGTCGCGCTTTGGACTTGGAGTCGAGTGGGCATGATATAGTCTTCTTAGAGAGTCGTTGCAGTATGACTTGTATTTATTTAATCATTTGTTTACATTTATATAATTCACTAAACCATTATTTATAATAAAGGCTTCTTAATTGTATATTCGAAACATGACCTCGGGAAACCGAGATGGTAACACTTCAATTATCTTGGCCGGATAATTTGGGTGTTACAAAGTGATATCAGAGCAATGATTTTGGAACCTAAACCAATGAACCAAAATGAATCTAGAAGTGTCTGTAAAATCAACCCGACATGAGTACAATGGGAGGTCGGTTTTGGGTGAGTAGGATCCCTCATCGCAAAACTAGATCCTATTGTTTCGGTTGGTCACTGCGTGGGTGGTTATAAGTCGGGAAACGTAAAGTGAAACGTTATATGATTACATGTGGGTTGTGATTGTTGGTGACCTTCTTTCATGATATTGTTGTCCATTTGGTGTATGATAATATGTGGATGTGGATGAAATAATTGAGGGGTATGACATGTTTTTGGAACGGTTATTGTGAGTCGGTGTATAAAGGCTAGGTAAAATGTGACATGATTACATATTTACATGTGTGTTATAACATGTCGATAAGATTCTTACATGATTTAGTCATTTATGTAGTTACTCATCTGGTACATGTTTATATGTGAAAATTGGATGAAAAGAGTGATATGTATAACGCGTTTTAAGAATGGTCGTTACGTGTTGGTGTGTGAGGTGTATGTGTTTCACTAGTGCTATGGTTAGAGTGTAGTTAGTAATGGCTGTTAGTAGATTAGTCGTTAATATATGAATAGTATTTCTTAGTCGGGAAATTGCAAACCACAAATAGGCACCCGACCGAGTACGGGTTGACACTAGGCTGAGTACCAATCACTCGACCGAGTGAACCCTAGTACTCTATCGAGTGGCCATTCCGGAAACCTTCCAGTTTCTGGAAATGGGTCACTCGACTGAGTAGAGAAGGGCACTCGATCGAGTGTGCAGGCACTCGACCGAGTGCTATTCTGTAGGCTGTAAACTTCGTGAAATTTGTATTATTAACCTGACTTATCTTAGTTCTTGCACTTCTTTACCATTTTTCATATCAAAGTTACCAAAATCTATCTAAAATTTAACCCTAAATCCCATGGTTGTCGTTTGTAGCTTGGATTTAAATTTTCTACTTCTTTTTACTCCTTCAATTTTGTTAATCTCATCATGCAAGTGACGTTTACTTTGCTCTTATCTTTCCAATTTGATTTTTTTTTTTATTTAAATCTATGCTAATTCCATCGAATTGTGTCAATTAATTACATGTTTTGTTCAATTTATGATATTAATCACTTTTTTCATCATTTATGATGTCAAGTGTAAAATTTTCATGTTGAATTTTGCCCAAAATTTTTTTATGAACTCGAAAATATATATTCTTGGGTCAATAATTTGATTTTATATTTGTTGTTTGGTTAATTATTTAACAAGGACCAGAGTTTAATTGCTATTGCTAATTTTGCCTTACATTTGAAAATTGTCTTGAGAATTTTGGAGTCTTAATGTTCATGCTTAAGT
>VHZZ01003664.1:22057-34241 GCA_009801015.1 Silene noctiflora
TTTTACTCGTAATTTATGAATTCTCGCATGCTAATACTTTTATTCATGTATGATTAGTCTCTCTTATTCCTTTATGATGATCATTATTGTTATCTATATGAATTTCATTGTATCGTGGTTGGGAGGACCTTGATTTACTCCCCACTGACTGTGGCATTCATGTTTTCATGAATGACAGGTACTAGTTGGTGAATATTTGGGGCAAGACGGTGGCTAGCGAGCAGTTTTCACCTAGGCCTTAGTTTCCGATTAGTAGACTTACCTTTGATTATTGTTGTTATTCGAGGGATAAGTTTTCCCCAACACTCTTTATATTACCGCTTTGTATAACTTAAGTATTGCTTTTACTTTGCGCTTTAGTTATGATGATGACGCTTCGCTTGGGACTCATAAAAGTTTTTAAAAAAATCTCGTATTTTCGCTGCATTTATTCGCTCTTGTGTTATATTTTGGTGTCTTAAATAGCGGGGTGTCACAATGTCTCTCCAAAGAGGTTATCAGTTCAGGATTGTAACTGTCTGGTTGAAAAAGTGGCTGACAGGATTAGAGGATTGGGGTCTAGAAAGCTGTCTTATACTGGCAGAGTTGTCTTAATCCAATCTGTACTCAGTACGTTATATAGCTACTGGGCTCGAATATTCATCTTACCCAAAACTGTGATTGGCGGAATTGAGAGTATTTGCAAGATTTATCTATGGCATGGCTCTGATCAGAAGGATAGTCCAGCATTAGTTTCATGGCAGCAGATTTGCAAACCTAAGAAACAGGGAGGATTTGGATTCAATGATCTGCACAGATGGAACATTACAGCTATAGGTAAATATGTTTGGTGGATAGAAACCAAGAAAGACTACTTATAGGTCAGAAGGGTCCATGCTATCTATATGAAGAGTACTGGGTGGCAGGATTACAAACCTGGAGTGGGTAGCAGTTGGGCATGGAAAAAAAATGTCAAGTCAAAGAGTTGATGTATGAGTATATCGTTCAAGCTGGCCAGTATACTATTAAAGCAGGTTATTAGTGGATGTCACCTGTAGGGAAGAAGGTCTCATGGTACCCTTGGCTTCTTAATAGATGGATTGTGCCAAAGCAATCTTTTATATGTTGGTTAATTGCTTAAAATAGACTTCTCACTCAGGACAGGTTACAAAGGATGCAGATTACTCAAGAAACAAATGATATCTTTGTGGAGTTGATGAAGAGAACCACTCACATCTATTCTTTGGGTGTGTTTATAGTGCTAAATGCCTTCATTTGCTATCTGCCTGGTGTATGGTCCCCTTGCCTACACAGAATTGTATTCAATGGTGGGTTGCTTGGAGACACACATTTGCTTGCAGGAAGAAAATTATTGTTGTTATACTTGCTTATTTAATGTATCAGATTTGGCATATGAGAAACACTAGCAGAGTGGAAAGTTTCTTTCTCAGGCCAGAAAGCTTGATTGTAAGGGTTAAGCAGGAAATGAAGCATAGAATAGAACAATGTGACATTAAGAGTAAGAATGACCGAGTGCTTGATTGGATTAATAGCATTGTTCAATTCTAATTGTGATCCTTGATGTAAGGAAGAGTATGTACTAAATGATGTATAAGGGACTTATGATTAATCATTAATGAGAATAACTTACTTTTCCCAAAAAAATAAATCACAAATTAGTACTTAAATCAAATTTAAGCACAAAATGACTTCCCAAACTGTTTTAGGACTCAAAAATTAGTCTTCACTAATTTTATGATGATTTCATAACATTTTGTGACTAATTGCTAAATTAAACTCATTTATTCATAACATTTATGAAATAATTCCAAATAAATAATTAAACTATGAAAAAATACAAAATAAAAGTTTTTAACATTCTGGAACATTTTCCAGAACCTAATAAAAAAAATTACCAAAAATTTTCGATTAAAGTTTAAGAAAATTATGATTACATTTCATTTGTTTTATCACATAAAAACCAATTGACATGCAAAAATTAATCAAATTATTTTTCAAAATTTACATCCAATGTATAAAAAATATAAGTAACCTTAGATAAATTTCTCATGCCATAAAATTCATTTTAATGATTTTTAGCAAATATAATCACATTTTATTGACTTTTAACTATTAAAAAATCAATAATCATGCAAAATTAATCAAAATAATTTTATAAATTCATATATAATGAGCAATACATGCAAGTGATCATATGAAAAAATTTCAAATCCATGAAAAACGTTTTTCATATTTTTTTAAGTAAAATTATCACTTTTTATTGATTTTATCATATAAAAATCAATACATATGCAAAATTAAGAAAATAAATTTCGAAAATATACCTACACTAAGTAAAATATGCATGTATGATAATATAAAAAACATCATAGCCAAAATTAATATACAACTAATTTTAGTTAACTATTAACCAATTTTATGCATATTAAGTCGATTTTTAATCGAAATGATCAATTAATTAGCAATAAAATTCTATAATTAACAAAATTTAACCAAAAACATTTTTAGGTCAGTATGTATACATGCAACAAAAAATTTCGTGCCATAACTCATTATACACAAAAAATTCGTTTTTATAAAGTTATCTTATAACTCGATAAAAAATGCCAAAAATCGACATGCATACAATTGTGCTCTGATACCACTTGAAAGTTCTAGACCCCTAATTAGACATCTATAATTAGTTACTAAATTACATATTAATTTGTTTTATGTGATCTAGTTACATGCACGCAAATATGATGACTTAAACATAAATAAGTAAGATAGAAAAATCCTCATATTGGGTAAAATGGCTATAAGACAACTACAGTAGTTGTCTTATGGAACTCTACAAGCCTTGGATGATCCTCCAACCTTAGTCTCCAATGTAGAAGACCTCCTTAGGTTGCAAAATAATCCTAGAATTATTAACTAGATAATAATAGAATTACTTGTATAATATGTAATATTATTACTCTAATAATATTAGTTAATGTATATCATTGTTGTGTGAATTTTTGATGAAGGTTTGATCAACAATTTGATCAAAATTTTGATGGATAAGATGATGAAAATTGGTCCTTTTCTTCCTCTAGAAAAACAAAATGGCCAATATGAGATATAAAGAGAACTTTTTGTCTTAAAATCATCATCCTATTATGTGTATATGTGGGGGGTATATATAGGAAATGAAATGTAAACAATTGACATACAATTGTTAGTGGGTGGATGCCAAACTGTAATACCCATCCTATTGGGGGACCCGTCGACTGACCATAAGTACTTTTGACCATGTTAAACTCGTTGATGAAGACGCAGGAACTCGACCTACTACGGGACACTCGGTCGAGTGTGGGGCACTCGACCGAGTGCGGCTGACTCGGTCGAGTATGTTGGTACTCGACCGAGTGCGTGAGTGACAGCGTAATATAATGTTACGCGAAAGTCATAACCCGAAATCATTTTATTTCATTTCATTTCTTCCTCAAAACCTAAAATCAGAACACTTCTCTCTCTACCTTCTTCCCTATCTCGTTTAAGCCTCTACCTAGGAGACCACCATGAGGGTGGGTGTGCGCGTCGGTCCCGGCCTAGTTATCCGTTCGTCATATAAGGTAAGTCATCGTCACCATTGTAGGTTTTAGGTTAGGGTTATAGTTGTGTTTAATCTAGTCGTACCATCGTTGTAGGTGTCAGTAGCGGTGTCCCGTGAACGTATATGCAGGTATATGTTGGTTGTTGAGTTGTTAGCCTTCTTTGGAGAACTTTCTGAATCTGAGTACTCGACCAAGTGCACCGAGGACTCGGCTGAGTAGAGCGCACTCGACCGAGTACCATACTGCACACGACCGAGTACCTAGTTTCCAGTGTTTGGGACGTGTTCTGATCTGTGGCTACTCGACCGAGTACACAACGCACTCGACCGAGTACGACTTACTCCACCGAGTGTCTATTACTCGGTCGAGTGACAATTATTTGACCGAGTTATGTATGATATACCTTAGATTTATGTTATGCTTACATGATATAGTTTTGGCATGGTATGTATATTACGGTTAAGTCATGGTTATGCCGTATGGTCATGCTTGCGAAACAGTCACGAGTAGGTAATGGTTTTATTGAGTATAATAATCGGTGGTATGCCACATCATGAGTAACAAGCTTTATACCTATAAGACTTCGTGTGTCAAGCTGACTTTTGTTTTCGGCGCTGATGGTCGGTACCCTTTGGCCGTATTCATAGGAATAGTACAGTGCTAAGTTGACTTTTTGTCCTTCACCGCTCGGAGGGTGAACTTCGGGGAGGAAGTTCCTTTAAGGGGGGGTGGAGTGCATTGCGCGCGTGGGTAAAATTTGGACTACGTGTTTCACAAAAAGAGTGGAGGTGTTACGTTAATTAGTAGAGTTATGTGTGTGTGTGTGTGTGTGTGTGTGTCTTATGTGGGTAGTAAGCGGTATGTTAAGTGTGTGTATCTTATGTGGGTAGTAGTGACGAGATAAGTTATCATAACAGTGATGTGAGTTATCGTGTTGCCAAGGTATGTGTCGTGTGACCTTTATACGTGGAACGTGATAGACGGGAGTAATGCGGGGTTTATGACCAATGGATAGTGACGATTAGGTGGAGTAATAATGGTATCGAGTGTGACCTATCCAACTAGATCATAGCGTTCGAACAGTCTTTTGTGTCGGAGAGTCGAACTTCGGGGACAAAGTTCTTTTTAAGGGGGGAAGACTGTAATAGCCATCCTATTGGGAGACCCGTTGACTGACCATAAGTACCTTTGACCATGTTAGACTCGTTGATGAAGACGCAGGAACTCGACCTAGGATGGGACATTCGGTCGAGTGTGGGGCACTCAACCGAGTGCGACTGACTCGGTCAAGTATGTTGGTACTCGACTGAGTGTATGAGTGACAGTGTAATATAATGTTACGCGGAAGTCATAACCCGAAATCATTTCATTTCTTCCTCAAAGCCTAAAATCAGAACACTTCTCCCTCTACCTCCTTCTTCCCTATCTCGTTTAAGCCTCTACCTAGGAGACCACCATGGGAGTGGGTGTGCGCGTCGGTCCTGGCCTACTTATCCGTTCGTTATATAAGGTAAGTCATTTTTTCATCGTCACCATCTATAGGTTTTGGGTTAGGGTTATGGTTGTGTCTAATCTAGTTGTACCATCGTTGTAGGTGTCGATAGCGGTGTCCCGTGAATGTGTATGCGTTGATGATTGGTGCTTCTTGGATTGCTGTTATGGAGAACTTTTTATCTTAAAATCATCATCTTATTATGTGTGTATGTGGGGGGTATATATAGGAAATGAAATGTAAACAATTGACATACAATTGTTAGTGGGTGGCTTCCAAACCACATGGGTGACACACACTACCAAAATGGTGACTCATAAAGAGTATTTTGGGTCCATTTGGATTTCCGACATTTGTCCCACAAATGCTTATAAGACTTATATTTAATTATCTTATATAATTAAATTTAAATTAAATTAAATTAAATTAAATTATTTAACACTTAAATATTAATAATTAAATATTTTCGTACACTTAACTTTTAAGTGAAATTTTACCATTTTTATCAATATAAAATGTGTCTTATAATAATTAATTAGCTAGTTTTACAACCTCTTGTAAATATTATTAACTATTTACCTCCGTCTCACAATATACACACATATCGTAATAATTTAGTCAATTAACTATTAATTACTAAAGTATGTCTATTTATTAATCAATTGTCATATAATTGAATAATATATTCCTTTGGCCGGAGTTCGTAACTCGACATCAATTAATAAATTCACTTGACTTAATAAAAAGTCAATTTATACAAGATACTAATTATATATGATATCTTATACAAATAATTAATTGTTCCATTTGGGCATCATCCTATAGGTGTGACCGAAAGGGATCAGTTAATCACGCCGTCTTACGACCGTAACGCCAAACTCTAATCAACCGAGCGTTACCGAATTACGTTGATCAACTGACAAATAAAATAATATATCCCTGATATTCCTTTTATGAGATTTATTATACAGACGCACTATTGAGGAGGACACCTACTCCAACACTATTTCCTCAGAACTTATTGGAATATTAAGTTCTTCAATTTCTTTCATGTTGGATTTGTCTAAATCAATTTCATCCAATCTTAGATCGCCAAAATCGAAAGTATTGAAGCTTTTGCCCATTGATTCAACATGTAACAAATATTTGAAGAGTCAGTTGTAGTACTTTCCGCCTTTGCGATGGAAAGGCATGTGCGTAGTCCTCTGATAAGACTGTGTAAAATTTATCCCAAAGCAATCTAGGGTTTTTTGGATGACAGTAAATGAGCAAAGTTGAAAATAATCTACGAAGCGTACCTGGCATTTTATACCGTGAAGCTTCTTCTAAGCATTGCTCAATAGAATTATCTACTTCAAGCAACCCTCATCTGAACGCGGAATTTCGAATTGAAGTACACATTATGCCATTAGTGGATTTGCGACCAGTAAAAGATGTGGGCCCTCGAACGTTTGCTTGCAGAAGACGCAAATAGTAGTGCTCTCCTTCATATGGATTTGCGTATACCAAACGGCCTAAGGCAAACCCTTGTTCACGTGGAGTCCAGAATTTATCTTTTTTTCGATCATGCCATACATAATGTTCTGGAAATTGACTACATAATAACGTCTTAGCAAAATTGTCAGTCAAATTTCGCTCGAAGAAAGCCGTTAACAATATTCTCTTACGTGCGTCGTCATCTAAAACATTACCAAGGTTTTCCCAGGGGCGAAAACTAATAGTTTCCATGTTTGGTTGGTGCACTTGTAAAGGAACAACGTTTGGATGTATCTCGTTCAAATGGAATCCAAAAATTTGCTAAGTGGTTTCTGGTGGAGTAATCCAGCGAGCAGATTGGTAATCAGTGATCTCGTCAAACGATGCCTGATTTCTAAGATTAGTAACTGCAAACGATACACGGTCATGGCCCTTATAAACATACTTGTACATGTATTTAACTGCTTTAATTGTAGAACATATTTCTACATTTAAGTGACAGTCATATTTGGCCAACAAGAAAGGATTGTATGGAACAACCCATTGATTATTGAACTCTGTTCCACGAACAGTTACATAAACACCAGTATCTCTTCTACGATATATAGGATATGAATCACGACCATTAGTTGTCGTATCTATCATTTCTCATGCACGGATTTGAAGTGTTGGCTCTACCGCAAATACAGGCATTATGTGTCTCACAACCAAGGAGTATAGAAGAGGATTTTAAGCGTAGTTTAGCAACTCCGCATAGACGAAGTCGTCATATTGGTCAGGAGTCCTAATTTTACTTGTGGAATCCAGAATGATTAGAAAATGTGCGTGTGGCAGACCTCGTTTTTGAAATTCAACTACATAAACGTATCCAGCCACATTACCAAATATTTTACACACACAAATGTCTTTCTTTAACTCAAAAAATTTCGCTTTGAAGACTCGTGAAACAAGATCAGGTCTATTCTGAGTTTCCTCAAAAGGCGATAGTTCACGATCAATTTCTGGCCAACGGGGGTTACATGTCATCGTCAAAAATATATTTGGCTTTCCGTAGCGCTGCACCACGGTCATAGAACAAAGATAAAGACGTCTAAAATCACGATCACAATCCAATGAAGCTGGCTGGCAATATGAAGCAACGACCAATGTCCGCGCCTGATGTCTGTCCAGTGGCATGACTATCTATAATTCCTTGATATAAGTCAGCTCGAATTACATTCTGATTATTTCTTATGTAATCAAGTCGAGTCGTCTCAATTTTAATATACATATCTATTGTATATTGTTGGAGAAGACGACCACTTCTTAACAATATCGAAGAATCAGCTGGACGAATCTGAAGTCCATAGCAATAATACTCTCTACAGAACACTTTTTTCTCAGCCTCAGAAGTACCTGCCACTGTAAGCTTTCAGACTCAGAAGTACCTGCCACTGTAATCAGAAGGAAGTTGAAGGTACTGCAGCAGGGAAAAGAAATAAAAAAAAGAGGATATATAGGCGCAAACCTTGTTTTTCACTCTCAAGTAAATCGTCTGTTGTTTGTATAAGAACTTCATTGACCGGAAAAGTAGAGTAATCAGGACACCGTCGAAGATTGGAATTAAATCAATAGATACGACGATGCCATCCTGCTTCGCTCAAAGGAAACAAAACAGGGTACTGTAATGGATCATAGCAACCATAATAGTGTACTCTTATTTGACTTGTTCCAAAGGTTGCGCATATAATAACATCATGTCGAGGAGGCTGATATAAATTTTCATAGTCAATCCAAATTGCAACCTGGAATGTTGTAGGGGGTGTTATGAGTTCTTTGATCTTGCATAGGATCCAATTTTATTATGATTCATATTTCGTCATCTATACTGACGTTCCTCAGGGATCTAAAAAATCGAGTCTAAGGATTTAGCTCCATAATGCGCATCAAGAACTACGCGACGCTCTATATCTGGCGAAATCAGTAGTCTATGCCATAATTCTATATCCGTATCAAAGAAATAAATATGGATATATCGCGGCCGTTTTTTAGTAGGTAAAATGTCGTTGATGAAATGATAAACTTGACCTTGAATTCTGAACATATAGATTCCGCAATTTCTCTGAGCAAGTTCACGGTCTTTTTTTTACTCTGAATGAAGTAAAAGCGAAAGAACTATTATACAACATCACGTATTTTTTGAAATTTTGGGACACAGTGTCGTTTGGCAGGAATAGTAGACGGAGATCATCTGGCGGAACGTTTTGCACAAGGCGTATATCTTCATGACAACAACAAAAGCTTTGCGATTCGTTTTTTAGAAGTTTTGCACCGCAGTAGCGGTACAATGATGGCAACGGAAGAACGTATGGCTTAGAAGGTAGATTTGAAAAACCTTCAAAGATGTAAAGAACTTTAGATAATTCGCAAATGCGAATTCGACAATAAAAAAATTACAAAAATAGAAAGAAGTTATATATGATGATGGAGAAATAAGGTCAGCATGTTTATCCGACACAAGTTAACTAATATAAACCGCAAAATAAGGGTACACCCTTAATATTTGGTCGAATATTACAAAACAAGGGCCACAGCAGGCCACTCGGTCGAGTGGGGTGACCACTCGGCTGAGCCAGCGGCACTCGTTCGAGTGAACGGGGCACTCGGCCGAGTGTCCCTGTCAGAACTGGATTGTTCCCAAAAATCGTCTCAAGTTCATCTACACCAACATAAATGACTTCCAACGGGGACTAACACACCGTCTAATAGGTGAATCTAGAACAACATCTTGGCCTTATGGCCACTATTACAACATAATTAAAACAAATATCCAAATTGTACTACCAACGTAATCATGTTATTTCAAATTTTCTTCACTACATCATAATTCATGTGAACACCACAACAAGACCATTATGCATAATATGGATGTTTCACTGAAAATTAGAAGACCATTTCGCAAGCAACATATATGTTACTATTCATAACCGTGAGGATCAACTCGGTAGTACTATATCCACAACTGTATCTCACGAAATAACACTCCCGAAAACTTACTTTCAATAGGCAACCTCAACTCCTTATTTAAAAATAGCAACCCTAAAAAAACCGACTCTTTATCTCAGAATAACATTCCCCGAAAAACCCATTCATTATATCAAAATAACGTTCCCCGAAAAACCGACGTCGGTATAATACTATAACTATCAATTACCACATCCCACGCGTACAATACTTTCCAATAGCTTCACTATTCATTTCTCACTATGACCTTTTTCTAAATATCTTTCATCGTTCAACCTAATTGATCACCTTAAGTTCCATCTAGTTACCATCTTTTCAATTATCATCAATACTTAAACTCAATATACATATTCCCACAACTATGAACAACCCAAATCATCACCTCATTCTATCCTAAAGCACCTCAATTGTTTTCTCGTTATTCCCAAACTCAAATCTCGATTATTTATCAACCGAAATTTCCAAATCATGCTGAATAACAACATCCCTCAACATGCAATCCATAAGTTCGAACCATTAACAAATATTCAACCTTGATTATACATCACTCATCATCCATAAGTTACCTCGTACCATCATCTTACTCAACTCAAGACACCTTACACAAGCTAAGGTTACCTTCTTCTACTCCTAATTTCCAATCATGAATCATACACCTACTTACTTACACGGTTCAAATCCTCATCAAACGAACAACTTACATAGACCCTAATACAACACGTGTTTTACATTCATGACCTTCAAGGCACATAAGGAAAACAACCTTGAGTAAAATTACACAACATACATGATAACTCTAATTCAAGACAATACATAAGGCTAATGACATCAAGGCTTTTGACACGATTGACCAACCATAGTGTATGAAATCATATTTTATCATGAACATTAGGTATATATATACATAATTTTCTTGGAGACTATTTAAGATAAAATTTTCCAATTTGGGACAATAGGATACATTATTAACTGAATTGCACGTTTGCGGCATAATTAAGCAAATTCTCAAGTGCAAAACCAAAATTTAGACATCAATACTACAATTTTCAACACATATTACCATTAGTAAGAGTTGGGGCACTATGAGACAATTAGGCCACGTTTCAAATATAAAAGTCCAAATCTGATCATATACATTATGGTATATATATAAAAAAAAATTGGTCAAAATTTGAAGGTAAGATTCTCGATTTAGGCAATGCATAGAATTATTGACAACATTAAGGTTTTGTTACTCGATCAATTCAAGAAAGTTTTAAGGTCATGTCTAACATCATTAAACAACATGTGAATCTTTATAACATAACTAGATAAGAAATGGGGTACAAAATGCAAGACTCTTAGATTAATTCCAACATAATGCAACATCAATAAAGAATAATTACCAAGAAACAATTAAGTCACGTATGAGTGCAAAAATCACAATCATCCATTTTGAGATGAAATTTCAAAAGATATTGGACAACATTTAAAAAAAAATTAAATTTTGATTCAAGATGATGCATTCCATTACCAACAAAGATAGTAGCCTCATTAGTCAATTACAGTAGGTCTCAAACACGAAGAATTAACACTTAAGTATGAATATTAAAGCTTCAAAATTCCCAGGGCAAATTTTCAAATGCAAGGAAAAATTAGCAATAACACTAAACTTTGGTCCTTTTTAAATAATTAACCAAGCAACACATGCAAAAAACAAATCATTGACTCAAGAACATATATTTTTGAGTTCATAAAAAAATTTTGGGCAAATTCTATTTGAAAATTTTACACTTGACATCATAAATGATGTAAAAGGTGATTAATATCATGAATCGAACAAAACATGCAATTAATTGACAAAATTCAATGGAATTAGCATAGATTTATACAAAAATCAAATTGGATAGATAAGAGGAAAGAAAATGTCACTTGTATGGTGAGATTAATAAAATTGAAGGAGTAAAAATGAAGTAGAAAATTTAAATCCAAGTTACAAACAACAACCATGGGATTGTGGGTTAAATTTTAGATTGGTTTTGGTAACTTTTCATACGAGAAATGGTAAAGAAGTACAAGAGATAAGATAAGACGGGTTACTTATGCAAATTTCACGAAGTTCACAGCCCACAGAATAGCACTCGGTCGAGTGCAGAATCCACTCGGTCGAGTGTCTGCCCACTCTATCGAGTGCCCTTCTCTACTCGGTCGAGTGACCCATTTCCAGAAATTGGGAGGTTTCTGGAATGGTCGCTCGGTCGAGTGATAGGGTTCACTCGGTCGAGTGACTGGTACTTGGCCTAGTGTCAACCCGTACTCGGTCGGGTGCCTATTTGTGGTTTGCAATTTCCCGACTAGGACATACTGTTCATATATTAGCGACTAATCTACTAACAACTCTTACTACTCACACCCTAGCTATAGCACTAGTGAAATCCAAACATACATGCGGCATTAAAATGTAAAAGACGGGGTTAAGGCCCCTCACACACCAATACGTAATAATCATTCTCAAAACACGTTATACATATCACTCTTTTCATCTAATTTTTTTCTATAAATGTTGGAGTAAGTGTCCTCGACAATAATGCGATCACATTAGTAAATCTCACAATAAGAATAAGTTCAGGGATAATCCAATTATTTGGTCAACTGG
>VHZZ01003665.1:72049-93420 GCA_009801015.1 Silene noctiflora
ATTATTGGCCACAATCCTAGATTAAATTTTTTAATGCATTCTATAAGTCGAGAGGCACGGATATGTATTAGACTAAGCATGTTGTAGTAGACCGACCTAACCATAGCGAGAGTTCTTTAGGACCCAATCTAAGGATTGACAATGATATTGAGTGGTGGTTGTGTCTAGGCCTAGACATTTATCTTTATTTCGCATTTCTAGTTTAACATGAATCGTATAGCTATGCATGTGGGACCCAAAATTCCTAGACTCCTTTATCATTATTATTTGCACCATTTTATTTAAAGGTTTTTAAAAACCAAACCAATCGAACAATCAAACCGACCTAGATAGAATTCACTCCATGACAACTTATTTAGCAACTCCCGTCTCTTTGTGTTCGACCCCTATTACTACACTCATGTGCTACTAGGGTATTTATCTTTGATTAGGTGTGCGACTGCCTTGTCAGCCATCCCTGCTGAATAAAATCTAGGAATCTATCATCCTTTCCCCACATGTTAAAATAATTAAAAATATTTTTCCTCGTATTAGAATCAGCAGAGAACCTCATGATGTGTAGATACCTCGTTTCTGCACCCTTTGCCAAACACCCAGTGATGATTGGACCGCATGTTCAACATACGAAGCGTTATTTTGATATTCTATTAATTCGACGTCAAACTGCCTAAATAGTCTTGTCAACCTCTTCATTGTCATCTGTGTGCTGATACGGTCGTTTTGGCAGTAATTTAAGTGTATTTGGAGTCCAGGTCAAGAATCTGTCTTGATTTTTAGAAACGTCGTCATTTTATCAAAAACCGTCTGAAATCTGAGTCAGGATATTTTTAAGAATCCTAAAATTTCCCAAATATTCTTATTATTTCGAAAATATCTTATTTTGACGAAATAAGGAAAACAAATCTTGTCCAAATTCAGAAAACGGGAAAATCTACGCCGCTGAAGGAGAAACACATCCGCGAGTGGGCGCACAGCCTGCTGCGCCTCTTCCTGGGTTTGTTTCCAACAGCGTCCTTATCTACTTGGATGTCTTTCCATATTTTAATCCTTCCAAAACTCTCACCTCGTGAATAGTACAAATAGAGTCCTCCGCCTCACATATACTTCACGCGAGTGTCCGCCCCTTCTCTTCTCTCTTTGCATTCTAAGACCACGTGCTTTTGCTACGACGCCTACGTGCTTGAGCACTCTCGAACACGTAAGCTTAGATCATTCTAGGTAACAGTCACATTTTGCATAGACCTACCAATTTGACCACTACATTCAATTAACCTATTTAATCAATTTTTTTTCTAAAATCCTTTTTTAAAAGGCATCTTCGTTACATCGTTAAATGAAGTCGTTTTTGCTTCGTAAACATGTAAGTCTGAGGATGTAAATCACACTTTATATTTTATATAATGTATTTATGTATTTAATCTTATGTAAGAATCGCATCAGCAGATGCGCCTCTTAGAATGGACGCAGCATTTGTTGCGCCTGTTCCAGAGGCCCCTCCTCTGCTACTGATCTTCTTCTTCTTCCTCGACTACCAATTGATTCGTCATTTTTGTTTTCTTTTATGTTCATCTTTCGCAAACACCAGTTTCCAGATTATTTTCCTTTTATTTTCGACTYAAATCCCTTATAATCCAATATTTGTGGGTTTTTGTCATCTTTTAAAACCCGGATCTTTGATGGTTCGATTTTGCCATATCAAACTATTAAAATTCGACTTTGATACATGTTTTCTGCTTTATGACGACCTTTACTTATGTATAATTTGTATAAATCACTTCAATGTCGAGTCTAGTATCAATAATACATTTAAATCAACCAACGAATATTAACAAAGCGTGAGTCTGACTTTCACAGTCAGAATCCAACTCGAGAACCGTCGTACAAAATGATGCGCCTCTTCTAGAGGGCGCAACACGTGTTTCCCCTGTTCTGGGTTGTCTTCTGCCTCTGAACTAGTCTCGTTCTCACGTAGCTATTCTAATTAGTTTGTAATTAACTATTATTTATATTATCACCTTCTGTTTCAGTGTTTAATATTTTTTTTCCTTTATTGACGTATTTATGGCATAGATTTGTCCTTCATTCGTTGTAGTTTATTTTCTTATTTGTTTATATTTCTTCTCACATGTGAATCAATGTAAATATTCACTTTGACTTAATTGCTTGCTAACCTTATGTGTTAACCGACTTAGTTTAATTCACATGCTAGGATTAAAATGTGGGTGTTGCATTGCATGCATATAACTAATGGCATATCAAATAAAAATGATTTTCCCTGATCATTATTAGAGTCGGGCGGGATTAGGTGTCCTAGTATGAGCTTCCTAATACGTACTCTAACCCCTTACTCAGATATCTGTGAACACTAGTGTTCATTGGCATCACGAGAGTCATTCTAGACATGGACTGCTAAGGGTGACGAATTTCTTAGTGTCTATGTCATTACTTTGTGTCTTGACGGGATACGAAGTATTCGAACAGATCCAATTATCCACAAAAATTGGTGGCGACTCCACAAATGCAGGCTTGTTCAAACCATTCACCGGTTTCATGCCTTTCAAATGGGTAATGGACCATGACGTGCTTTGTCAACAAAAAGTTCTATGGGAGAAGTCCTGCCGCCTCAATCACTACCAACGCGCTGGTGCGTGCGGCGCGGGTGGCCCATGTCCATAGTTTGGCGACTCCGTTAGGGAGGATACACTTAGAATACGTCTAATGTTACCCAGGATGAAACTTGAACAAGGTTAGGGATAGTTTATATGAGATAGTCATTAGTTTTCATTACTTGACCTTCTTAAGTCGTTTCAGCCGGCCTTCCTAGGCTCTTAACCAAACTGATTCGACCAATTATCTTGTCTCGATGGTGCGAATTCTTATTTGTCCCTAATATATGGATAACAATTGACGTCAACCACACCACGATGCTTGCCCATGTTTGTATCAAGAGCTTTCACTACTCAAGCGAATGGAACTAGTAGCTAGGAACTGGCCTTACTCATGTTTGGTCCGGACCTCTCCACAGACCAGGGTTTGATAGCTTGATGTGGTAACCCAACCTTCTAAGCCAAAACCTCTTCAAGGAACTACGCATACCGTTATAATGCATGTTAGTATATATGCATGCTATGTGTTTTCCGAGTCAATTACAAGTCTTAATATCATACTTGTAAACCAAATAATGTCAAATTTTCTATAAAATCTTTTTTTTTCAATCTTTTTAAAATATAAAAGGCAAATATTTTGCAACTTAAAATTGCATTTTCAAGATTCCAATTTTTTTTTAAAAATAAAATTTTCAAAAATGTAAATGTGAATTCAATAGGCTGGATAAGAGTCGAAATTCAAACCATGTCTTTTCCTGGTCAAAACTCTATCGGGTTATAAGCTCATCTTCCCTTATATTTTGGGTCATTCAAGTTCGAGTCAAGTCCAAAGGCGTTACACCATCATTTTGGATCCCTTCATCCCAAGTTAGTTTGGATCGGAACATTCCCGACACCTGACTCACACACTCGAGACTAATACACCGAGTCATTCCAATCCGTCTTTCAAACCCTCCCAATGTCACGGTCGGTTATGCACAACCTAAACCTCGAGTCAAGTCTGTCTTAAGCACACGTGTTAGCGTCGCACCATATTCAACCATGTCTAAACCCATCAGTAAGGTCCTCGATATAAGGGTCACTCCGTTAAAGTCAACACTCGAGTCTAAAGTCAAAGTCAAAGTCAAACACTATGAGTTCAAACACGAGAAGTCGCTCTCGAAGTTTCAAAAACTCACTATCAAGTCCTGTCATCGTGCCTTGTCCTCATGCGTTTTCCTTCGTGTATCCTCTGTGAGTTGCCTTAGTTTGCATGATTCCATGCCAAATCGAGTTGTAACGCACATCATTTTCTTCTGGGTAGGAATTATGCAATTTCCAATGAAGATATACAAGGATGTTTATCCGCCATCCTGTCAGTCATCGAAGGACTAAGTTCTGCAGTCATGAAGTTTCAGGCTACCGTCGAAAACTTGAGCACACGTGTCGTCGATATGGAAAAGCAAATGGGCATAATGAAATAATTACCCTCTTTTTGTACCCCAAAGCTAAGTCATCATACCTCTGAATCATCTAAGCCCAACACGACTCATCAATCTAAGCGAGCCAATGAAGATAAGGGAGCCAACCTCTTGAAGTCTCCACCAAGAAGGCCAGGACGATCTCCTAGGGAATTCACCGACCTTAGAACTACATATGAAGTGGCTCTACGAAGACTAGTTTCCCAGGGAAAGCTCCATCCAATCGGTCCAACCCCCGACCCTGAAAAGATATTGCCAAGGTGGAAGGGCATTTCGTATTGCCAGTAACATCGAGGCAGGGGACATGATAAGGAGGAATGCTTTTACTTAAAGCATATTATCCAGGATATGATCGAGAACGGCAAGTTACCATTACCGCCTTCTGTCAAGCAATCCAAGAATATAGGCCCTCTTGAGTCTACCATCATTAAACATGACCAGGAATCAAACCTATATTGTTCCCGTCTCTTCGTTCCTCGTAACAACGAAGAAATAAATGTGCTCGAAGACGATGATATCCAGAGCGGAATGCTCATGCTTTCTGCAACCATTAACAATATAGTTTCCAAGCTAGAGGGAGCCATTAATGATCTAACAATTCGACTTTCCCACATGGAAAATAAATTTGTCACATTTGAAAAACAGCTTGCTGAAATGGGTAAGAAGCTTCATATTCAACCACTGAGAAAAAGAGAGGGTTTTCCTACAACCCCTCAACCTAACACTCTCATGAAGAAGACAGAAGATCAGTTTATCCCTAGTTCTTCTCATACCATACGTTTGTCTTATCCAATGATGAAAATCAAGAAAGGTAACCTCATGAAGCCTTCGTTGAAGAAGCCAAACTAATATCCAAGGTCATTCACAAATTCTAGGCATACCTTGTGTCATAGCCTTGAGCAAGTTGTCTTCCCTGGGTCTCCTCCAACCTATCGGTCCAACCCCAGATCTAGAAAAGAAATCCAAATCTTGGAACAATAACACCTATTGCCAATATCACAAAGGTAATGGACACGATACCGAGGTGTGCTATAAGCTCAAGCATGTGATCCGAGATATGATTGATAGTGGGGAGCTATCCCTCTCAACCTTTAACCAACAAGGTAGCTTAGACAATCCTTATGGATATACCACTTATGAAGAAACTCATCTTCACTGTTATCCTTCCAGTGTTCCCAACTACGAGGATGAGGTGCTCAAATGGATGAATGCTCAAAACCGAATGTCGAAGCCAGTTGCTGGAAGAGATAATGTTCAAGCATGGGCCAATGATTACGGGTTTGGATCTAAGATCGAGTCAGAGTCTACGTCCAACTCTTAGGCTTTATTTCCCATAGTATTTCAAGTGTCTATTTTTCTTCATTTGCATTCCTAGTGACAACTTGGGGGCTGTCCCATGAGTCACCTCCATGTTAAATGAATTCATCATTTCAATAAAAAAATTAATTTTCAATCCATGCATCATTCTATATTTTGCTTACCATTTCCTATGACAAAGAGAGTTGGTTTGAGACATTTGAAAACAATCAAACATGCCAAGTCAATGTGAGTATACCTAAGTGACATATCGTTATGAGTGGTGGAGATCTAAGACTCCATGTCCATTTTCTTTACCTATTCCATGTTTGGCAATAGAAACCTCGTTATAACCTAGTTAAGGACGAACATATCAAGAGATTCTAGGACGAATCTAGTCCGCCTCCCTTATTAATGGTCCATGATGGAAGGCAAGCCCATTTCCCACAATACACAACCCATTACTAAAGACCGACCTATTCCACGCAAAAGGTGTTAGTCTGACCCAAATCCATGATAGCAAGTCATCATCAAATTCAAAGGCAGATCCAAAAGACACGAGCCAAAGAAGAAAGGCTTAATCAAGAATCAAAGTCAATGCCAATATCAAAAGACAAAGTTCTAAGCAAACCAAAGGGATAGAGGCCGAAACTAAGCGAGATATATCCCGGACCAATAATCTGAGTCCAATCGAGACAACCCTTAAATCAAATACCAAAGTCTAACGAGAAATCCCAAAACCGGATGCCAATAGTCAACGGTAGAACCTGAAGCAGAAAATGCCAAATGGTCAGCTAGCACCACAATATAGACTTTCTACACCCTAAGTCCTTCTCGAGACCGTTACATGGAGATAGTTAAGAATTTCTAGAATCCTCTCAAGCATGTCACATATACCCAACCTTTAGAGGCCAAGACATGAAAACTTTATCCCACGTCATTTAACCTACTATTGTTTTTGCTTAGGCTGCATCAAGCTCGAGACCCCATTTCCAAGCCACATTGTAAGCCATCACTTATCAAGCCTTAACTCCACAAAAACAAGTACAAGAGATTTGTTGATTCAAAGCCTCTTACTTCCAAGCTCTACACTCCGAAATATTCAAGCCACTTTCACCTTGACCAAGACACGGAGTCATCAAATACTTTGCTACCCGGAATGGGACATACCTGACTCATCCTTAGGGTCCACTTTTGGAGTGTGCTCACATGACAAGGAAATTTTTATAAACCTACCTTACCTCTTTGGTGTATGATCAGAGAGGGAATTATCTCAAATCAATTCTTCGAGTCACTAAAGGAATATACTCTCGTGACCCATACACCTTCAGGCCCTAACACTATAGCTTAGGCACACACTCATAACTACGATCTGGTTTGATTTCACTCCACGTGAATATGTAGGCAGACCTCCAACAAGGACACAATCACCCCATCCATCAACTTTCGACCACAATTATCAACCTTTCAACCACCTTAAATGTTATAACCACCCATTTTACCTCTCTATACTGGGGGCTCTTTCTTTTGGTCGGCGCCTAGTTTTCTTTTACCAAATACCGGAGTCTTCTTCTCATCCTGGGGGCTTCTCTTCCGAGATGCCATCCTTCCTTTATTCCTCCCTTTTATTCTCTAGTTTCAATTAATTCAAGCTAATGCTCGGTCCGGACGATGACAAAGGTCTTAGATCGATTACCCAAGTCATCATGCCTCACTACACCAAATAGTGACGAAAGATATCCAAGTAAACAACTGATCCATGGCTCACGCCATACCTTTACGTCCCCATCACTAGCAGATCCTCTATCTTTAGAACGGATACGCGTTGTAGCCCATATTGGGCTATGGTTGCGCATGATTTGGCAAAGTCCGTCGGAGTCCTCCCCGTGTCGTGTTAAAACTAAGTTTGTTTTACGTACGTCAGTCTATCAGGTTACGTCCGTAGGGTTTATGTCATGTCAGTCATATATCTAAACCCCATTGGATATGCATAACGCATTACAAGCAACAAATACAATTTATTAAATAAAAGAGTTTCCAAAACTTTTTTGCTCTATTCCATGAGATCACGTGTCAATTTCTTAAGTGCTTATGTGCTATTTTCCTATTAGATTGTTTGTGTGGCTAGTAACCATGCAGGAATTATATGCTCGCTCCAACTGGGGACTTCGCCCGAACCCTCATTCTCTCCAGCCGCATCCAAAGACTATCAACCTATACTCCCCAACGGTATTCAAGTCTCTATCAAGATGTTCCCTAGCATTTTTCGCCGTAAATGCCCAAGGTTCTTCCCTGATGATCAAGATGTTCCCAATCGTCGATATGCGCCACAACGGATTGCATTTTCCCAGCAAAATTTCACTACGGGCCTACAGCCCCTTGCACTTCTTGATACTCCCCAGCGGATCGCAATCCTCCAGTGAGATTTCACTACATGTCTACAGCCTATGTACTTCTCGATAAAATAGAGTTTGCTTGAGACCAACGCAAGCTAAATTCTCTCCTCGACGGTTCCTACCAACGTCCTGCCTCCAATATTATTCTCCACAGAGTTTGATAGAAGCTTACTTTCATCTTTCAGATCTTTCATAAGCTTACCTCCATCCTTCAGATATTTCAGAAGCTTACCTTATCACTTTATATCCTTCATCCTTCTAAATCAACAATAGTCCCTCGGATAATTTGAATCCTTCAGACAATATTTCCCAAGTAAATACCCTCCAGATACCCTCGGAAGTACCCTTCAGCAAGATAACCTTCAGATAGTCCTTTATATGTTCTTCAGAATTTTCTTCATTTAGCCTTCGAAAAAACATCATCGTGTCATCCATTCAGAGAATCTCCCTCCAGCCTTCCTTTCAGAGGTAGACTTCGGAGTTTAGTCATCAGTGAAGTTAAGAAGTTTCTTCAGAAGCCTTGTCACTCCTAATGCCTTCAGACACGAAGTTATCTTCAGACAAACGAGTTTTTTTCGAAGCGCCTTCAATCACGTTTCACCCAGGGGTGTTTCAGGTATGATTTTTTCATATGGTTGGCGAGCTTCCTCACGTAGTCTATTAAACTTTAAACGACGCTCCCTTAAAGTTAACAGACTCTTAAATATTCCGACGACATGTCCTTGGTTCAGTCCCCTTGAACCGCCTTACGTCGCCATTGTCTTCAGGTTGTAATCTTCGATTGACTTGAAGGCTATAGTTTGACTTTTGCCTTGTCCAAGCTTTAGTCAAATTAGGGGCTGTAGATACCTCATTTGTGCACCCTTCGTCAAACACCTAGTGATGATTGGAACGCATGTTCAACATACGAAGCATTATTATGACATTCTATTAATTCGACGTCAAACAATTGCCTAAATAGTCGTGTCAACCCCTTCATTTTCATCCATGTGCTGATACAGTCCTTTTTGCAGTAATTAGAGTGCATTTGGAGTCCGGATCAAGAAACCGTCTTCATTTTCAGAAATCGTCGTCATTTTATCAAAAACCGTCTCAAATCTGAGTCGGGATGTTTTTAAGAATCTAAAATATCTAAAATATTCTTAAGATTTCGAAAATATCTTATTTTGACGAAATAAGGAATACAAATCCTGTCCAACTTCTGAAAACGCAGAAATGTTCGCTGCTAAAGGAAAAACACCTTCGGAAGAGGGCGCACAACCTGCTGCGCCTCTTCCTGGGCTTGTTTCTTGCAATGTCCAGATCTTCCTTGATTTCTTTCCGTATTTTAATCATTCTGAAACTCTCACCTCGTGATTAGTATAAATAGAGGCCTCTGCCTCACATATTTTTCATGCTTTTGTCTGCCCCTTCTCTTATCTCTTTGCATTCTAAGACCACGTGTTTTTTCTACAACGCCTACGTACTTGAGAATTCTCGATCACGTAAGTCTAGATTATTCTAGGTACTAGTCATGTTTTGCATAGACCTACCAATTTGACAACTACACTCAATCAACCTAATTAATCAATTTGTTGTCTAAAATCCTTTTTTAATGGGCATCTTCGTTACATCGTCAAATTAAGTCGTTTTCGCTTCGTAAACATGTAAGTCTGAGGGTGTAAATCTCACTTTGTATTTTATATAATGTGGTTATGTATTTAATCTTATGTAAGAGTCTACGCCGTAAATATATTTTTAAAACTGTAATCTTTCAAACCTTTTTTTATGAATCATCAGGGAAAGACCGTCGAGAAGAATCGCATGAGCAGATGCACCTTCAGGAACGGACGCAACATCTGATGCGCCTCTTCCAGAGGCTCCTAATCTTCTGCTTATCTTCTTCTTCGAGTATCAATTGATTCGTCTTTTCTGTTTTCTTTTTGTGAATGAGAGAAATCGCCCACGCGAATGTCTTTTTATTTCATAAAAACATTTTACTTTTTGAAAAGAGTCGCCACTAAATTTTGGGTGAAATTTAGAAACCGATTTTTTTAGAGATTAGGTCCTTGTGAGATTACGTCTTAGGAATTTTAAATTAATTTCATTAATTAACACCCAACCCCGCCCGTTACAATAACGGTCTCTAATAAGCAAAACAATGACTATTTCGGGACCATGAATCACACGTGGTATGAAAATCATTGTCTTAAACCCTAACATATGACATTAATTCTATGTCGATTTAATGCAATTGAACTTGTCAAGTTATTTAGCATGTGAATGTTCATTTAATTTATTCTAAGCATAAATAAAGCATTCAAAAGGGGGAATTAGAGACTTCTTACTCTGGCAACGCTGCATAAACTTTTAGTGGATAGCAATAAATATAATAAAGCTAATAAACAATTAAACATACAATATTCCAAATAAAAGAGTCAAAGAAGGCCTATTGGCCGAGACAGCTACACGGCCGAATGGCCTAATGGGTGCATGCATATCTTATTCTAGGTTGAGTCGGATTCTTATGGTATAACATGATTTGATGCATAGTTACAAAAGCATATAAAACAATAAATCAAATAAAAACCACATAATTACAGAACATTCAAAAGCAAATAACAATTGATAAATTCCACGCGGCGCAAGGGACAACTCATGGCCGAAATACTTGACCCATATTTAATTTCTAAACTGTGAATTACAACGTTAATTACAACGTTAATTACAACATACTAATATTATTTCATAATAAAAACATGTAATAACAAATTAAAGAACCTAAAAATAAATCAAAACATTCTATTTAGACATCCAAAATAAACATATGAAAATAAACTAGAAAAAATAAACAAATAAATCCTAGATTAATTACATGCTTTGTTGAATTGCAAATCGTTAAAATCGACTTAGAAAAACTAATTATAAAGGAAGAAGGGACGAGAGGCCCTCGGCCTAAGGGGGGTCGAAAATTGCTTCCTTTTGTTCTTATTTATGTCATCGAATGTTAATAAGACGGTGTTAAGAACGCGATCTTATACTAGCGAGAAAAAGGTAATAGAAAAGATGAATTCATTAATTAAATGGAATCGTTGATTTAAATTAATTTACAGATTAGGTTAATGTATGACCTTTATATGTAATGAACTCTCATGTATGACCTAGGTGTCTAATTGATTAAATTTTTAGAATTGTTAGTCATTAATTAGTCATGTTATTTACAAATTACTCGGATTGTTACGATTTAGTCATAAAAGTAAAACCTAATGTTTAATTAAAATTAGCAAATTAATTTATAACTGTCGATTAGTCAAATTAATTAAATTGTAAATCCAATATAGTCTTAAAAAAACGTGTGATGGCCGAAAAGAGAGTAGAAAAATTGGAACTCGATTTCATCGATTTGCAACTCAAATTAAACTCATTTAAATAATGCCCTCTTATGAACACGAGTATATGTAAACGAGAAGGGATAACGACTGACCAAATTGGCGGCTTTCTTTCCCTACTCGAGTCAACGCGGGTATTCATAATGGTACTTTAACTCATACTCAATACTAAACTAAGTTAGATTTAAACAAACACAAATAAAACAATAAAATACATAAATAAAATATGATAAAAATACGAAAATAAAAGGGAAAAGGAAGTATTTTGGCACCCTCAACTTACATGTATCGTTGATCGATATCTTTAGATCGTAATCGATTGTAAGTTTTTATCCCGAGGAGCTGTCGTCGATGAAAACAATTGAATTTGAAATTAACAAACACGAAATCTCGTTCAAAACAGCAGGTTTGAGCAGCCGACTTCAAATGATCACCACAACCTCGTTTCTTAACCAAAACGAGATTTGAAAGATGTTTTAGAAACTAGAAAGTGTGAATTTTGTGCGTATTTAAAGATATCATAAGTTTTGAGATTATTTGAGCATGAAAAACGAGGTAGAAGAGGAAGCAGAAACACAAAAACAGAAATTGGATACTCTGTTTTCGAGCGTCTGTCTCGCCTTTGACTTATGGTTTTTTGGAGTTTTCTGAGTATTTAGGCTATGGGTGAGATGTAAGGTTTGCTAAGGGGTGCCAAGCTTTCTAAGGGTTGCTAATGGTCGACGTAGATGGGTATTTATAGGGTTAGAAACCGGTTTAAAGTAGGGTTTGTGAGAGGTGTTTGTGTTGGACTGTTTTGTGTTTGAGATAGGTTTTGGCTGCTTTTTTAAGGGGATTAGGGTAGGTTTTGTTAGCTTCCTTAGGGGGAAACGTAGTATGGTGAATGTAGGTAAATATGGAGGCTTGGAAAGGAGGAAATTGAGCTCTAATTGGACTCCAAAGGTGGCAGGAAAACAGATCAGGGAAAGGGTTGTTCGTGCGTGTTTTGGGCTAGGTTTGTGTAATGTTTTTGGACGAATTTGGGTGGTGAGTATGAGGCTACATATTGGTGTTTGTTTGGGCTGAGCATTGGTGGTTTAGGTGGGCTAGAGAAGGGCCTAATTGAGGTATTTGGATTTGTAAAAGGTGTCGGGTTTGGGGGGCTGTTGAACACGGATTAAAGGCTGTTTGGGTTGGGATTGTTTGAGTTCGAATTTGGGTTTGGTTAAGGGGATTCGAACCTGGGTTGATGGGTTGGGCAGGTAGTTGGGTCGATTTACTCGAAATTTGTGCCAATTCGTAAAGAAAACGAGCTTAAAAATTGAGCTAAAAACGAGCCCCAAATCGCTTGTTAAATCGAGTTTTCAACTCGTTTTAAAACTTTCGAAATTCGATTTTTCAAAAGAAATTTCCAAAATGAATAAAATAAATATTTTATTTTCAATAAAAATAAATATTATAAATAAGATAAATTCAAATTAAATAAATAAAATGAATCTGAAACAATTAATTTAAATATCATTTAAATTAAAATAGACAAATAAAACATTTAAAAAATATCATTAATAAAACTTTTCATCGACAACGTCTCTTTTACATCGTAAAACGAACTCAAATAAATATATGGCCAACTTTGAATTACATGTTGTCCAATCATCATCGGGTGTTTGACGAGATTTCAATAAATGCCAGTATCGACAGATACGGGTATCTACACTTTTCTGTTCTTCTTTCGCAAACACGAGTTTCTAGATTATTTTATTTTTATTTTCAAGTTAAATCCCTTATAATCCAATATTTGTGGGTTTTGTCATCTTTTCAAAACCGGATCTTTGATGGTTCGATTTTGCCATATCAAACTATTAAAATTCGAAATTGATACATGTTTTCTGCTTTATGACGACCTTTACTTATGTATAATCTTTATAAATTACTTCAATCTTGATTCTAGTATCAATAATACATTTAAATCAACCAACGAATATTTACAAAACGCGAGGCTCACTTTCACAGTCAGAATCCAACTCGAGAAATGTTGAACAAAGTGATACGCCTCTTCTAGAGGGCGCAACACGTGTTGCGCCTGTTTTGGGCTGGTTTCTCCCTCTGAACTCATCTCGTTCTGACGTATCTATTCTAATTAGTTTATAATTAACTATTATTCAGATTATCACCTTCTGTTTCAGCGCTTAATAATTTATTTCCTTTATTGACGTATTTATGGCATAGATTTGTCCTTCATTCATTGTAATTTATTATCTTTATTTGTTTATCTTTCTTCTCACATTTGAATGAATGTAAATATTCACTTTGACTTAATTTATTGCTAACCTTATGTGTTAATCGACTTATTTTAATTCACATGCTAGGATTAAAACGTGGACGTTGCATTGCATACATATAACTAATGACATATCAAATATAAATGATTTCCCTTGATCATTTGTAGAGGCCGCTATCGAGGCGGGCGGGATTAGGTGTTCTAATATGAGCTTCCTAATACGTACCCTCACCCCTTACTCAGATATCTCTGAACACCGGTGTTAATTGGCATCACGAGATTCATTCTAGACATGGAATGCTAAGGGTGACGAATTTCTTAGAGTCTATGTCATTACTTTGTTTCTTAACGTGATACGAAGTATTCGAACGGATCTAATTATCCACAAAAATTGGTGGCGACTCCACAAATGTAGGCTTGTTCAAACCATTCACCGGTTTCATGCCTTTCAAATGGGTAATGGACCATGACGTGCTTTGTCAACATAAAGTTCTATGGGAGAAGTAATGTCGCCTCAATCACTACCAACGCGCGGGTGCGCGCGGCGCGGGTGGCCCATGTCCACATGATGCAGGGACTATGATCAAATAATCCTTCAGGTAAGATATTAACCAAACCAGAAGCACCATCCAGAATCCAATGATCATTAGCTAAGACCCTGTAAATTCTGTTAAACACACTACCATCACCCTCTTGGTTATTATTCTAAGTAAAATTAGCTCCATTAACAACCATGTCATATACACCACAAGTATCCACACAGTCTTGAAACTCCTTGATCTCAGCCATTGTAACATAAGACCCTATTCTTTCATCAGGATATAACATATTGTTGAAATCCCCTAAAACTAACCAAGGACCAACCACTCTGGGTTGTATCTGACTGATGGAATCTTACAATAGCTTCCTATCCGCCCCCTTATTACAACCATACAACAAAGAGCAAGTCCATTTAAAATCAGTCTGGATATGAACAACACTGAAATGAATAACCTCCAATTCACAGCTGGTTTCAGTCACAATAAACACTTGAGGATCCCAAAGTAACCAGATCATACCACTATCTCTCACACCATTATTGACAATAAACTTCCATTTGTTCCCTAAACCCTGCTGCACTTTAGAAATATTTTTAGATTTAACTCTAGTTTCTATCAGACCAAATAGTCCCACATTATTCATATGAAAGAGTCTTCTAACATCACCCTGCTTATTTCTTTTATTGAGGCCACGAACATTTTAAAAAGATATACTAACCATGAGACTGAATAGAAATTGTTCCTTTATTGATGTTGTTCATAAGGTTCTTCTTTATCGAATAATTCAGCACATCCATAAATGAAGGCCCACTATAAATAACACCATCACCTTTCTTTGAGAATCTGTGAATAATTCTTGTTGGTGAGATAAAATTAAGCATGGTTCCCTGAAAAGGAATAGGAGTGACTACAGCAGCAGGATCAATCATAGGAAGAATAGCGTCCTCTTTCTGAGATTGTACCTGAACAACCTGAGAGTCATTATGCTCCTTCTCCTTACCCTTTCATACTTGTTTAACAGGTTTCCTCACCATTGTAATAGGCTTCTTACATTTTCCTGTTACATGACCAATTCCATTACATGTAAAGAATACACCAGGCTTCCATTCATAATGAACTGGTTGTTTCTACAACACATCTTTCTCATCCAGAAATTCAACAACATCAGGGAGTGCTTGTCCTAACTGTACTTCTACCATATATCTAGCATATCCAAGGAATTCTTTCTCCTTAGTAGCTCTATCGCAGAGAATAGGTTTACCAACAAGCCTAGCTATCTTAGGTAACGCAAGTCCCCAAAATTTGAAATCCAAATCATAGAATCGGACCGATACAGACACATTCGGAGGCCTCTCCTTCCCCAGTTTTGAATCAGGCATCCAATCCTTGATAATAAAAGGTTTATTATCAAAGAAAACAGGTCTAGATTGATGAACGGTATTCTTATCTTCCAAAGTCTTAAAGCAAATCAAACGAATCCCATTTGGCTGAAAAGAAACCTTATCAATCGACTTTGATTTCCGAATTCGACGAACAAATCCATCTAGCACAGAACTAGGAGGATTTGCTCCTAGAACATAATAGTAAATTAAAGTTGACCAGAACTCTAGCTCACTTCGAATATTATCAGATTTAATTTTCAGAGGTAGTAGCTTAGCAGTATCAGAATTGAAACGAGTCCTTCTACGACCAACCTCCTGCCATTCAACATCATCTTCCTCTACCACAGTCTCAACAATAACGTCTAACTCCTTGTCAAGGTTAAAAGCGCGCAATTCAACTGCCTTAGAACTTTATTAATAGATGTAATATTATTTTTGGATTTAGATAGCTCTTTCTTCTTTGTCAACCATTGAAGACAGCATTGCTCGCATGGTTGTATCCGTGACGGTCATATATAATGATAGAGGTAATATAGCTTGAGGAGGACTAAGCATGGGTGGGGGATAACACATTTTTAAGTCGATCTAATGCGACCTGGCATTTATCATCCCACGTAAGTTGTTTCTCGATCTTCAGTTTCGTGATGTTCGGTAACAAATCATAGTCAGTTTTGAGAAGAATCGGCTTATGTATTGGACCTTGCCATAAGAAATCTCGAATTTCTTTCTCGGTGTTGGGATGAGGCATGTCGATAATAGCCATAATCTTGATGGGTCTAATTCGATACCACGGTGACAAACGATATGACCAAGAAGTTTGGCAGATGTAACCCCAAAAGCGCATTTTTGAGAGTTTCACCCCATGTTATATTTTCACAGCCGCTCGAAAAATTTACGTAAAGCGCCAAAGTGGCCGCTACGTTCCTTCGACTGGAAATTCATGTCATCAAAATAGATTTTGACTTTCTTATGCGTCATGTCATTCAGAAGAGTTGTAGTAATTCTTTGATAAGTTGCCCCAGCATTGATCAATCTGAAAGGCATCATGATGTAGTAATAGGTTCACCATTGAGTCACAAAAGATGTTTAATGCATATCTTCGTTCTTCAACCATTTTAATCTGGCTATACCCGACATAGCCATCCACGAAAAATAGTAATGGATTGTTGGCGGTGTAATCGAGTAGAATGCCGATTTGAGGTAAAGGAAAGTAATTTTTCGAGCGTACTTCGCTTAGAACCCGGAAATCAACACCTACGCTTACAACGTTCTTCAGCACAGGCACAACATTGACAGCCCAGTCGAAGTATTCCAAGAGTTTGATGAACCTAGCTTTAAACTATTTATCACCTACTTCTTTAACTTTGAAAGACTCATCTAAACGCATTATCCATAACTTCTGCTTGACTGGTTTGAAATCCGGCTTGATTGGAATTTACTCATCATGTCTTTCTAAGACCATGCAAAGACATCCTTGAACTGATTCAGAAGATCGACGAAATCTTGTTTCTATGTAGGATCTAAGGTGGTTCCTATCTTAAGCTCTTAAGGTTCTCAGGTAGTACCCACATTRATGGTTTTGGTGTCCTCGATTGATAAGACTAAAGTCTTATCACCTAAATCAAAGTAAACCTACAATACTACTAACAAATAGGTAGTGGTAAGACAGGTATCGAATCCACAGGGAGGCAGTAATTATCTAGTTTGCTAACATTTAAAGTGTCTTAAAGGTAACAGTTTTTTGAGGATTTTGTTTGTTTGATTTCTAATAACTAATAACAATATGAAATAAAGATGTACTCAAATATATTAAAAAGGTCTAGGGATTGGGTTCACTAGGTCAGTTATCCGGGGATATAATTTAACCAATTAAGAGATAAATCAAACTATTTAAGGTCACAAGATTAGTCGATTCAATTATACCCTTTAAGTCTAGATTAACAAGCGATCGCTATAATTAATCTATTCTTACATGATTATCGTAACCTATATTAGTCTTAACCCGGTCGGTGATAATCCTAATTCGCTTTACTAATTAACAATTCATGCCTTAAATCAATTAATTAGAATAAGACAACAAGCAGACAATAGTTTATATGATTTGCCAATTAAATAATTAACTAATCCCCTTCTAACAATAACCTATATCCATTTTCTCCCCAGATGAAATATTTAGCTACTCAAATTAAACATATTAACAAAAATATTAAGAGGATATAATATAATCAAGAGCATAAAAGATGAACAAAGAGAAATTGCAATAACTTGAATTAAAGATAACTAAAGTGCAAAGGTTAATTACCGTAGTTAAGGAATTAATGAATTAATGAATACAATACGTAAATCCGAATGTAGAGAGTAGCAAAACTACATCTAAGATTTTCTAAGAGTGTTTGATTGTAAGATAAAGCGTATCCTAATAATAAAACACGAGTTTTCTATTTATATTACAAAACAACCGACTTAAAGAGGTTTTCCGAAAAGTCTTCAGTGAAGTGGATCCTTGATCGAGTTAAGCGTACTCGATCGTGGACAACATACTCGATCGAGGAACTTTTCTCAGCTACATCATCTCTTGATTTCCTCTTTTCTTTCCATCTTTCCTCCTTGATTTCCGTGCTATCTTCCTCGTACTCCGTCTTACCGACTCCGCGGTGCTCCACTTTATTCATTTGCTCCACAAATGCACTCATCCTGCATTAAAACACCAAATGAAAGAAGTGTCGACATTCTAATGTAAATGATATATAAGTGGTATATTTAAGCATAAAAACCGTCTCAAAAGTAACTAAGGGAAGACATAAAAGTGTATATAATTACGACTCATCAAACTCCCCCAAACCATCTCTTTGCTTGTCCCCAAGCAAAGCTAACACATAATACAAACGGCAATCATACAAAAGGTGAATGAATAACTTAGAGCTAATGTTAACACACATACAAATCCCAAGCTATCCATATCTATAACAAAGTGATGGCCAAATTGTACCAATAACACAAATTCAAAGGCACGGGAAAGTAGAAAACGCAGCTCAGGTCCCAAGATGTTACATGATACCGTAGTATAGACAATAGCCGAACACCTTTCAATCTTGCAAGACAAATTAGTTAGATTCTCGCGGATTCACCCATGCACTCATAAGTATATGTAAGGGTGAGTTATATGTAAAGATAGAAAGAAATAAGAACACTCACTCGGCTTATGAAACATGCATGCAATCTAATGTAATAGAAATTTTTCCAACTAGTATGCATTCACAACATAGACAAAGTACATGTATCAAGGAAAACAAGGTGGCAAATGGGTGAAGGTATACAAATGGTTTGTGCCAAAGACACGTATGGATATGTGAGGCTAAAACGGTAGTCGTAGCTACATTTGCTAACCAAAACCAATTCTACAACATTACGCATAAATTAACACCCTCTAGAGAAATCATCTTAACTTGAGAACACATGAGAGACAAAACCAAATGAAGCAACTCTTTCTTTTTTTTTTCTTTTTTTTTCTTCTTTTCTTTTTCTTTTCGAAATTCTCTTTTTCATTTTTTCTTCTTTGCTTCTTATTTTTTTCTTTTTCCAAAATAAGAGATACAACACAATTACTAACAAAACTTGCTTCACCCACAAGATAAAATACCGTCTCATCCCAACCATAGTAGCTAAGTAGACATGACAAACAAGCAACTACGACTGTCCCGATAAGGTAGGCAAATTCTAGGAATGTAGCTATAAGAAAGGGTATGGAATAGGCTACAATTATTCAAATGAGCTAAACATAATGAACTCAATTTCAAGGGTATAAAATCAAATCAATTTGGCTATGTGAGGCTTATTTGAATGGTAAGAATCGCCTTTCCTCATGTACTTCATCATATGAACGCATATAAGTATCAAGAAATTAATGTCACACTTATGCAAATTAATGTTACACATTCCACAAGGAGAAACCACACTTACCTAAACAACAATGAGACCAGTTTATTAATGTTCCTGGCCTAGGAAGCTCTAAACATCTCAGAATTTAAGTGGTTTACCAACAAATTTTGTCAAATCTAATTAGCATAAGGCATGTTAATACGATTAAGACTTAGGTTATGAGCTTTGTTTTCATAAATAACAGGTCAATACAATTTACATGGATAACTAAATTGGGATTCAAATGCAAATTATCATCGTTATTATTTTAATTCACGAAGACTCGACCTAAAATAAGAAAAACATGTTTTTCCGATTTTGAATTTTTTTAATTTTTATGATTTTATTTTTTTAAATGCACACAACATAAATAAAAGCAGATAACTGAATTAAAGCACACAACATAATGAAATACTCCCCCAAACCTAAATGTCACAGTGTACTCATTGTGACCCTATCAGCACAGCAATCACAATAAACCAACAGCAGTAACAACCTAGAGAGGATACTACTAACAAAAGGAAAAAAGAAGAAATAACAAACTAAAGATAATAAAAATGAAATAAATATAAGGAAAGATAGTACCATCAGCAAAGTAGAAGCTCCCCCAAACCAGCTGCAAAGTGGGGGAGATAGTGACCAACTGTCACTACTGCTCAGCGTCAGCATCATCATGGGCCTCATCATTCTCATCAACTTGTCTCAACCAATCTTCCAGGTCTGGCTCAGCAGCACGACAACCACCACGTCGACTACCACAGCCTTGACCAGCTCCATGTCAAGAAGAAGCATCAAAATGAACACCTGGACCGGAAGTACCAGCCTCAAACTGACCACCAAACTGTCCTCTCTGAGAACCACTAGTAAACAGGCCACCAAAACCACTAACAGGCTCGTCGGGTCGAATGGGAGTGTTAAAAGACCTCCCTAGAGCACCAAAGTCATGGCTAAACAGGCCAGTAAACTCCTCTACAGACACACCATAGAGATGAAAAACCTGATTATCATCACCAGGAGTAGGAGTGTAGTATCTAAGAGGAGTCCCAGTGTACGGACGACCCTCAGAAAGGCTAGTGGCCTCCATCTGCTCCCATAATCGCCTATAAAATAAGGCATTGTTGATACCTTCATGAACACAGACCTCCCTCTCAACAACAGGGTCAAACGTATAGGAAGAAACAAAAGGATGAGGAACAAAAGACTGAGAAGGTGGAGGAGGTCGAACAACTGGAGCAGGAACTCGCTCAGCCTTTTTACGAGGCTGTCTTCTCAAAGGAACGGTGTACGTGAGTTCCTCGGGAATCAGATATGTCACAGGGAGAGGAAGGATCTCAGACTCATCCTCCTCTAACGGCTCAATGCTAGGCAAGCGGTCAAATGATATTTTCATCCAAGAGGTACCTCTCACCTTCCATATGTATTGTTTCCCACCATTAATTTCCATCCAAGACACACCGTAACGAAAGTACTGCTCATGAAACAAAGGAGGTTCAAACAGAATCATAGGAGCATAGGGTGGAAGTCCCTCAAACCCCGCTACCCGTCTAGCCAAACGAGTAACAATAGCCCCACAATCCAAAGAAGAATGCTTACCTGTCTTTTTTCCAAAGCCCTACAAACCACCTCGGGGACACTAAAAGTGAAGACCTCCTCCCGAAAGGGGTTAAGATAAGAAGCAAGCAACAACACCTCCATAGTAACTAGCTTACTCATATCAATTCTGCCATATAAAATACAAGATAGCATCCGCCAAAATTTCCAAAGGCAAACATGTTGTACATCATTAACAGGCAAAGCGCCTACCTCGACATCAGAACCAGTAAATAAAGGAAAATAACGGACAACCTGGACTCCGAAAGGAGCACCCAACCAATCCTCGGGTTCTCCTTTATCTAATCTAAGATGTTCAGCTACCTCATCAAAAGTTAAAGAATAATCTTCATTCAAGAGTCGAAAACGAGTTCTACGACCTGGTGCATCAAAGACATATGAACTCAAGAACTCAAGGGTAAGGGGTCGATAAGATAATTCACAAAAATATTAAAGACCGGAAAGACCAAGCTGATCAAAAATACCATAGATACTAGTGTTGGAGAAAAGTGTCCCCGACAATAATGCGATCACAAATTGTCGATCATAATTGATC
>VHZZ01003667.1:38649-49161 GCA_009801015.1 Silene noctiflora
GAGTTGTCATATGGGTCTAAATCAAACCTTGGCCCAAACAACCCAAAATGAGTCGGAATTAGCTTATAACTCGTCTTAAGGCTACTATACACTCATGACGGAACATAGTATTATACTTATATATTTTATACACTAAAAATATATTTTAACCCAAAAATAGGTTTTAAAGGTAAATTAATTTAATTAAGTAGCTAAATTACTTTTAAAACTGCTTATAAATTCTCGGGTGTTACACCATCCTATTCTATATGATCTTCTACATTGGTTTTGGACCAATATTTAGTGGAGTGGTAATATGTGGAGGAAAATGAAAGTAGGAGAGAGAATGCGGGGTTACATGTAATATTAACCACAAATGATAGACAAATAAGGAAAATGAAATATTTTTATGAATTTTCCGATTTAGAAAATGTGGGAAGATGTCAGTGAATATGAGGGACTATATAAGTAATATAATAAAAAGTAAAAATTTGTAAGTAATACACTAAAATATAAAACTATGTAAATATCGTGCATGCATTCCACATGGTCTATACTATTTCCTCCTAAGTAAGTAACCCCGTGTATTCAACTCGTACCTATGATTAGACCTGGACACAAGTACGGGCAGACCCGATCTACAAAGACCTGACCCGGTCAACTGGTCCCAATTGTCTTCAGGCCGCTGGGCCGCTACCACAAATCTCCCCACCCGCTCCTCCAACCAGGCGATTTCGGGATCACTCATTCCCAACCCACATTGCCCAGCCCGCATGGCCCACCCCTATTTTGCCAACCGAACCGGACTAAGGCTATCACACCCTCAGCCCGGTGCGCGCTTAGCTCGCCAACCCCAAGCCCATGGTGTGGGCTCGAGCTCACTCCTGACCATCCCAGCCCGCCCCAGCCCAACCCACTGTCTACCTTTAGCTATGATCTCCTTCCCTGACAACATGAAACCAATGTATATAAAAAACAAAGAAACCTCTTGTCATAAATGTGGGCATGAAACCTCCAATAGTTATATCATACATCCATGTGTAGGATAGTCCATACTTCCACCAACTCCCCACTCAATTTTAACTTCCAATTTTTTTTTTTTTTAAAAAAAACATAAAATTAACCCCCATTTTAAAAAGCAGTTACCAATATTATATTCACTTTAAGTGTTATGTAGTGTTCTATTTACGATACGACACTATTATATTTACTTTAAGTTTAGTGAATATGACAATGGTGATTAACGAGTATGTGTTATATAGTGCAATATCACAATGTGACACTCGTATATTAACTTTAATTAAGTGAATAAGCGGTATAGTTTGATGAATATGCATTAAATAGTGTGATATTCACGACACAAGACTCTATTATATTCACTTTAAGTTTAGTGAACATGGCATTATAGTTTGATTAATATGTATTATCTATTGTTATATTCACCGCATGACACAATTATATCCACCATATAACACTATTATATTTAATTACTACGTCAATTCTGCACATTAACAACGACCCTATAACAACGGGTTACTACATAAAATAACGTAAAATAGATAACCGTGGACCAAATATTGGAAGAAACCTCAAGCGCGCAATATTAAGGAAACAGTTGACTATTATCCTCAACGGTTTACCGTAGGACCGTCGTAGATTATTTTTCTCAATGGTTTTGTACAACCGTTATCAATTATTAGCAACGGGTTTAGGATAACCGTTTTCTAGTTTTATATCAAGAACGGTGGTTCATAACCGTTGTTATATTTATGAAAAACGGTTGGTTTGTAAACGGTTGTTATATTTTGTTTGAAGAACAGTGTTATCAAAACCGTTATTACTTTTTGAATTGTTTTTTTTCGAATCAACATTATTTGACCAATAATGCATGCAAATATATGTAACTCTAACAGTATATATAGCTGTTGTACATTCATGTAATCGTTATACTATTCAATTTGGTCTATAAATATGTCTTAATGTTTTAGTTATTTATCAAAATTTATCAAAGATTTACTCTTAACTTCTTTCATTATTCTCTCTAAAATTATCAAACATATATATGGCTGCGTTAACGGAACCACAATCACATTCTCGTTACGTCTATCCTTTCACTTACATTGTGCATAATACCCCTGTTCATTTTGAAAATGGAAAAGGTGTGATGAAGGATTTAGCGTGGATGAAGGTAATGCTTTATAATGACTGCGGTTATACGACGGTTAAAAGAGTCCACCCTGTGTCAACAAGCAGACACGGTTTTCAAGGCTTTGCTTTTATGCGGGGAAACCGAACATTTATTCAGATGTTAAACAAAGAATCCCTTCTCTGTGGGTTGCTACCCATGCTTATCATCTTCTATTAAGTCATTACACGACTCATCACAGTCTTGCAACCGTGCCTCTATCATGGGAAACGGAGGAAGTGCCCCCTTTAGGCAATAATGAATTGCCGATCGTCGACCTGTTCTATACTGAGTTTCATGAAAATTATCCATCGTCATCAGAATCTAATAATTAAGTCTTTATTTTTATTTCTAGCATTATATATTAGTTGTATGAAACTTATTAATTATTTATGTTTTTTTGTTAAGAGTTTTCTTTAGTGTTTTTAAAAATTAAACAAATGAAGCAAGACGGAAAATAAAACCATACGCAGTACGAAATTCGATTGGAAAATTACATCAAACAAAAAAAAATTCCGTGCTTGCTAATAATTAGGAAACAAAGTGTGGAATTCATTGACAATATCACTAAAAATATCTCTTTCACCTTGAACCCAATCAACCGTGTCGTCTTCCCATTCCAACGGAACTGTCTCGAACTCATAATTACGACCGTGTAGGTACAAATACGACACTCGTCCACGGTCAACTTCATTAGAAACCCATAAATACGAGCCAAAGAGCGTAGCCGTTATCAAACCAGAGCCTTGAAGCGTCATTGTTATAAAAAGCTTGTTCCAGTTTGCGAGCTTGACGAAAGCATTCCCGATGCTCGCCACCGCCAAACTCTATTAGGGCGTAACCCTTGAATGAACCATCACGCGAACGAGCCAGGTGGATAGCTTGAACCAAATTCAATTCGTAATCCCGCATCATCCCTACTAACCAGTTAAGGTTATAAAAGAGTATTCCCTTACCATATCCGTCCTCTGTGTATGGGAGATTGTGAATGATGTATGTGAAAGGTTTGACATACATAAATCTAGATTGGGGTACGGAACCTTGAATAGGTTCGCACGATTCTTTATCATATTCAAAGAACGATCCTTCACCAGATGAATAAGACGACATAATGAATATATGGTTTGAATATATAATTTGATATATTAAAAGAAGACTTTATATTGTTGTGAATATTAGAAGTTTAATTAGGGTTCTAATTTATATAGGAGTTTAGAGTTGTATTGGAAACGGTATAAATAAATAAATAGGAATGCAAGCTCATTAATTAATATATATTGTAGATAGGAGTTTATTGGAAATCGTATAAATTAAATACTCCGTATATGAATATGATTTGACCAATGCATGCTCATTATAAATATTTAATTATTTACAACGGTTATTGAAAACCCATTGTCAAATTCAACAAATAAACACGGTTTTACCAAAACCGTTGTCAAATTCAACAACGGTTTTGGTGTCCATATAAAGTATACATGATTTGACCAATTCATTCTTATTATGAACCATTGCATATGCACGGAAAATTGTGTAGTTTGACCGTTAGTATCCATTCAAATTCATATATTTATTATATTTACTATAAATATTTCTTTTTTATTCATTTAATTAATTATAATTAATTAAATAGAGGTTACTATATTATTTCTTTTTGACTGAACTATCCACTCTTTTAAATAAACACACTCAAAAAATTAACATTATCCATTGGTCAAATAAAGCATCATTCAAAAAATTGAAGAAACACCCATGGCAACAGTTAATCCAACATTAATCAACAACGAAGAGGACCTTACAAAATTGATTACAGATGAGGAGGAGGTTCTAGCAAGGCTTCCCGCTGATCAACACCCATTGATGAATTAATCCACTGAACATCAAAATAATTATCAGATTAAGAGGCTTGAAGCAGTCCGGCTTGTCAACCAAGCGTCATCATCATCATCATCGTCATCTTCATACCCTTATCGGCCTGATACTTGCAGGTTGACTGCCTCAAGAGATATGTTGAGTTGTACTCGTCCTACCATATCTCCATATACAAGATGTGTACTTGCATACATTCAATTTGTTATTGCAAAATACGAGGCTAATGACCTGGAAGTTAGCGATATAATCAATATTGTTTCAGATTGTTTGTGGCAGTGTGAGAAAATCTTTTTACTCTCAACCAGGATTGTTCCGGATTATTTTAATTCTTTTGATGTCTGATGAATGAAATACAATTTGAGTTATTTCTAATGAAATCAATGATATGTTTTTCAAAGTGTTGAATTTTTCTGGTTTGATGTCTGATCAATATTTCTCTTTTGATGTCTGATCAATATTTCTCTTTGTCTAACATTAATTTTAGAGCTTAATAACATTTCTTTTTATCTCATGATTATACTTTTATTTAAATTAAATGAAAACGGGTGTAATCCGTTGTCAATATATAATTTAACAACGGTTTTGTAGAAACTGTTACCGTTTTACACAATGTAACAACTGTTATCCCAAAACCGTTGTCATATTTAGACAAGTTTTTAATATAACAACGGTTCGCCTGCTTCCGTGTTAAGTATTTTTCATATTAGCGCTAAGCAACGACACACATGCAAGTCCATTATTTGAGACACATAAACTCAACCACATAAAACCCTCGAACACTGAGCTTCCCCTTATCCACGAGCCTTCATCTTCGTCGTCGCCGTCGCCGTTGCCATTTACATCGTCGTTCCCATAAACCCTCGTCGCCGTCGCCATTTACTACATCTTTCCTCTCAAGTCCTCGACTTCTCGTCTTTAATAAAGAAGCAAATAAACCCTACTTATTCGTCTTCTCAAATTACTGTCTTTGTTTCCTTTTTTAGTTGTGATATTTTACCATAATTTGATAATGTTAGTTGTGATTTAAAAAAAACACCTATAATGAGACTTTGTTAATGAGCCGTAACTTAATTATTTGAGATGGTGTTCTTGCTATGTCGACTTCATGCTTAAAACTTGTTGTTTTCGTGACAATTTGACTTTATTTTGGTGTTAAGTCAGTTAAGTGTCTAATTTGAGACCGTGTTATTGTTGTTATTGTGATAATTTGAGACGGTGATGTTTCTTAAAGGGACGGTGTTCATTTGTCCTCTGTTTTAGTTAACTCCCCATTCCTAATGCTAATAAAGTTAATGCTAAGTTAGTTTATTGTGATGATTTGAGACGTGTTATGTGGTTTTGTGTTTACGTATAACACCCCATATTTTATAATTATATTTTATTTGGAATGTTCTTTATTTAGTTAATTATTTTCCGAGTAATAATATATTTTAAATATATATCTTGCATTAATTATTTCATTGTCCGTTTTATTATTTCCCGTTTTGATCTACTTTTGAATGGGTTAAAATATTCGTGCACGTTTTCGCTATTATAAAATAATAAGTGGTTTTATTATATAAATTATCCTTGCGTTTTAATATGGTCCAATCAAATTTGTAATCAGATAATCCATTGTATGAACTAACGGACCCAAAGCCCACTTGTTAATCCCTTATAAAAAGAAAACCCTAAGCAAGCTAGCAAGCTAGCAACCTGCTCCTTCTTTTCGTACGCCATGAGACTTGTCGAGCCCCACTTCTCTCTTTCGTCTGTTTTCTCTTCTTTTCTCCCTTTGAACTCCATTGTTGTGTATCTTTCCCTCTTCCCAATTTAAAAGAAAAATCTGTTTTCATAATCTTGGTTCTTACCTTTACAACATATTCTTCTCAAAATATTTTTATGAGAATTATTTGTATAGACCTTTAGACCTACGTTTACGGTCTCTTATTTTTAATGGGTAAAGAAGAAGAAGAATAATAAGAAGAAGAAGAAGAAGAAGAAGAAGAGTCTTTTTTAGTGTTTTCATGGATTTGGATTCGAGTATTCCTTAAAGTCAACTTTTGAGGACGTTGACATGTGTTGGAGACAAGGCTTGTTGATCGTGTCTTTCATGGAGGTTTTCATTAATTTGTATCATTAATTGCTAAAAAGGTAACTAGGTGTTTCTCTTTTAATTGTGTTTATACCAATTGATATGATTAATATGATTTAATGATTGTTTTGTATGATTGGTACATGTTTGATTATTTATTATCATGATTGTTTATTATGTTTGATATGTTTGTGTATGTTTTAATGTTTTAATTATATGTCGTATGTTGTTTACGTATTTATTATGGGTGTCATGAGCGCAATTAGGGTTTACGAACGAACCCCTAGTGGCGGCATAATAAGCGGCCAAGAGTGAGATTCAAAGTTATAGCTAAAGCTATTATAACCTTGATGATGATTCGAGTCTTAATGCTGAATTTAGTACAACTTTTGGTCGTTACTCAAGTTATGGCTAAAACATGTATAACCTCGGAAATACTAATCAAGGTTATAGCTGAATCTACTATAACATTGGATATGAGTTAAGGTTATAGATGAGACTAACGTAACCTTGCGATTATGGCTCAAGGCTATGGTTGGGACTATTATAACTTTGAGTTTCGTGTCAAGGTTATAGTTGAAGTTAGTATAACCTCACAGGTAATTGTCGAAGTTATAGTCGAGGCTACTATAACCTCGCATCAAGAGTTCATGTTATWGWTAAGGTTACTATAACATTGGTTRTTAATACTTGTTTCATATGTTGTGTTATATTCAGTTATARTATAACACTAKGTTTGBATATCTCTTTGTTATTYTATTCATATGATAAGTAGTACAGTCAGTTACACTGTTTTATGAGTTGAGTCGTGATGTTGTGCATGCATTGTTGGTACAGTCGGTTATACTATTAACTTGTGGTTGGCTGGTTATATAGATGACGGTAGTATCAGTTATACTATCGGAATGAACAAATGCTACCCTTCGAGGATTCTTATGGTCTATGTTCGGGGGGTAGCAGAGGCAGTTCGTTATACGCTCTATTCCCCGAGTGTCGTTCGGTGTACAGTTATTGCACCAAGAGGTCTGGCCAGGTCTTAGGCATATAGGCAGTGGTTATACGCTATACATAGTGGGGATGCAGTTCGTTATACGGTCCACAGTGGATGCAGTTCGTTATACGGTCCATACCAATTATGGAGGCAGTTCGTTATACGCTCCATGTCTAGGGGCAGTTCGTTATACGCTCCATATCTAGGGATAGTTCGTTATACGCTCTAGTGGTTAGAGGAAGTTCATTATACGCTCTAACGACGGTCATTCTATACACTGTGCTTGTAGTTGGAGGCAGTTCGCTATACGCTTTGATGGTTGTTATTTTTAGTTACTCATGATGTGGTTAATGGTTCAACGATTGCCGTGATGTTATAATGTGGCTTATGTGGTCGTGTGTCGTCTAACTTGGAGTTATCATCATAAAATGGTTGTCCGATCATATCATTGTTTTATCATGAGTATAGGTGGTCTCACATGTTTACTTGTTTTACATTTTATTTGTTTTTTATTGTTCGTTATATTCAATTATTGTAAACATGACTAGGAGAGCATCTAGTTACTCTCGACTGATTGTCGACCCCCATTCTCAGGTTGTTCAGATTGTTGCTGTTTTGTTGATGCTTGCTTGGGAAATGTGTGGAGCGAGAGCATCTATTTTGTTTTCAGTGTTTGAGAACCCCTTTAATAATGTAATGACTTTGGTTTTGGTTTTAGTAGCAAACCGGATTGGTCAGGTGTTTCCGCCTTGACCTTATTATCATTGTCATACTCTGATATTTATTTATATCACGTTTTTATTTTGTTTTATAATTCGGGTTGTTACAGTTGGTATCAAAGCGAACAAGCTCCCAACTCTCGCGTAGTTGATGACTAAAATTGAGTTGACTTAGTAAATGAGTGAGAGAAAATGGGGTAGAAACAATTAAGGGCTTGTTTATCTATGTCTTAATGTTCTGTATTGTTATTAATTGTATTACATGGATTGTTCATGCACATGTATGTTTATGCCTTAATGTTTCGCATCGTTATTAATTATTTTACATGTGTTGTTCATATATTTGTTTGCGTATGTCTTAATGTGTCTTATCATTATTAGTTGTGTTAAATATGCTGTTCTTTTATCTATTTGTATATGCGTTAATGTTTATCGCTATTAATTGTATTAGATGTGTTCTTCATGTATCACTTTTTGAGCATGCTTTGTTCATTTAAAAAATTGGTCAATTTTGAAGATGTTTCTTTCATTTTACRTACGTATCGTGTGTTTGGTTATACTTTTGTCAAAAATTTTAATCTTGATAACCCGAACCTTACTCTTATCGTACTTTCATCCTTTTGGATCATCTGGTGGTGTTGTCATTGTTTGAGGTAAATTCGAGGTTGATCCCGTTGTGGTTGTTTGAGGAATTAAGTTAGAATTTATTGGCAGGTTTGGATGTTCAATTATGACAGGAAAGAGCGTTTATTATTATGATTTTGGTAATGAGGAAGTTTACTTTAGGAGTAGAGTTTGTTGTGACGATGTTTCCTTTGGGATTATAGGTGTTATGTTCTTTTATATATTTGAGGGAATCCTTTTGATGAAAGAGGGTGGTGATATGTGGCGTAAGATGTATGATTGTGGTTTCATGGTTTCACAAGAGGTGAGAGACATAATGAGTACATTTATCTTATGATATTATTTGGGAATATAGTGGCTTATACTCTTAACCGTGAGGATTATTGAATTTTATCTTGGGTTAAGGGAAAAGTTATACGAATTATATACGGATCGAGGATCGAATAATGGAAATGAATTGAATGTTATCATGGAGTTAGGATTGAGTAAGTTTTGAATTTTGGAGACTTTTCTCGTCTTTAATTGGAATATCATATTTGAGGAATAAGAATCATTAATTGTGATCAGAAAGATATTAAGGAATTTATGATTTATCTGTTGAGAAGTTATTTAATGATCATACCTTTTAAGGATTGATTGAAAAGGATGAACTATAATATATAGACTTGTGAGATGATAATGTTAAAGTGTTCTAAAACCGTTGACTTTGTGGATGGTCGTGTTGAAGATGATTATAATGTATCGTGGTGTTTATCTTTGTGGGTATAAAAATTGCTACAAATTGATTCATTAAGTGTGATTAGATGAAGTTTTTAAGAGTTAATGATAGGAGTTTATGGTCTTGATAGTTGATAATCGAAGGAATATAGTAATTGTAAATGGTCAATTATATAGAGATTTGATGGTCATGAGGCATTATGGAGATATGATGAAAGAATGTTATGAGACGTGGTTACCATAAGTGATGATTGTACGAGAATTGTAAAACCCTGGTTATCTGCTTTATTTATTGTATCTTAAGGTATCGTCTTTGAGTAGATAAATTAGTTTTTGGAGTCGTCTATTCTTGTCATCCTTGGACGTGTTAACCATACCTCTTCTATTTGAGCCTTCAGACCAAAAGTTCTTTTTATTTTTGTCCTTTGTCTGTTTTAGCTATCGTTACTCTTTATGTGTTCTTTATTTCAACCCCAGATCCTTCTTCTTTGAACTTTTGTAATTACCCTTTTCGCCTTGATTTCTCTCTAAGTTTTTACTTCCCAAAAGAACGAGTTCTTTTGCCTTGTGGTATTGCACGAAAATGTTTTGTTTTGGTTTTCAAGTTATTTATTCTTTCATGGTAACATGAAAATGTTTGAAATATCTTTAGAACTACTTGTGATCATCTCGTAGTGGAAGCTCGGATCCTTGGGCAAGTGACGTTTGATGCTTCGAGTTTGATGTTTGGTTATTTGAGGTTGAGAACATGGTGACATTGTTGAATGCGAGTATGAATTGGGAAACACATAGGGTTTTGGAAAAGGAGTCTTAAAAGGTATTATATGAGCTTTGAAAGTTTGAGGATGTTATTACTTTGATGGTACATAGAAATTTATTTGTTCTATCTCAGATAAAACGTTTCATTAAGAGTATGAGTGATTATTTGAAGGACATAGATTTATACAATCCTTTGGTGGATTTTTAATGTAAAGATAATGTTCATGGATAGTAGACTGTAACTACAAATTGAGGTTATAAGCTTGGTTATTATATGAGCACATATGGTGATATTATTACGCTTTGATGGAAATGCGTTGTCGATGGGTAAGTGTTGTGGTACAATTAGTACTAGCTTAACTAAAGGTGTATAGTTCCTTGGGTGCTTAGGAATGTCGTGATCATAAGAGTTCAAAAGAAATGGTTGGGTCTTGTGAGTGCGACTGACGATTTTATCATGAAGATGAGGTTGGATATAATTATGAGAGTGTAGTCAGAGTTTGAGGTTTGAGATTGATGACTTTGGATACTAGATATATATCGAGAATCATCGAGATTTATTAAAGCCTTTTGAGCTTAAGAGTTATGAATG